>OY986046.1:7735151-7902651 GCA_963920215.1 Nineta flava
AGGTTGTTGTTGTTCAAGCATTCAATACCAGTACCGTACATCACCACAGCACATGATCGTAGGTATGGCATCCACTATGAATATACAAGTAGAGAGTTGTGTATATTAAGAGTATATTATAGTCAGGGTGGTGGTGACTGACTGTATAATAATGTATGGTTGGTGAGTACAACCAACAGAGTGATGTGACTGTGTGGAGTAAAGTGAATGAATGTTAAAAAGATATAATGTTAGAAGAGCACCAGCAGCAACGATCACGATACGATGATGATGTATTATCATTCATTCACATTCATTTATTCATTCTATCATCATCATCATAATCATCATCATCATCATCATCACTAAACATTGATAGCTATGTTACCATATAGATCATCACCACATCACAGCATACATATGATAGCATAGTATTCAAGAAATTATGTTATAATCACGCTATAATACTACACTCAAGACTATAGAGAGCCAGCCATATTATAAACAAACGGAATAGAGAATATGCATGAAAATTTTTTTTCACATTTATTTTCAGAATATGAAAATACTGTTAATACTGTAATAATATTTAAAAACGAAATTAAAATCCGACAAATATCAAGGAAGCTATAAGCTTTTAAAGATTATTATCTGTCTCTTTCTTGCAAAAATACTAAAAACGGAGTTTTACGTGTATTTTAAATGGTGAAAATGTAATATGACGTCACATAACATATCAAGAGAGCTATCACCCTCTTTGTCTAATCGGGAATTTCAACCATTCATATCTCGCTTATTTTTAAAGTTATTTAAAAAGTAATTTTACCTTGATATTTGTCAAGTAAACATGCTTCAATTGAAGTGAAAAAAAATTTTCATGCATATTCCTTACTGTATACCGGCCCAAGTGGCCGAGCAGTCTAAGGCGTTATGTCTGCGCAGTATGCCTTTTTGGAAACTGAGAGGTTATGGGTTCGAATCACGACATCGGTAGTTTGTCAATTTAAAAAAAAAGTGTGTGTGACAGCTCCGGCGCACGTTGCAGTTTACTCCTTAAGAACGATTGTCTTTGCTCCATATATATTGTCCATACTAAATTAAATATTTAATTATAGGTATAGCTCATACAAATTTATATAAACTACACTAATAATTAAATGTCCAACAAATAGAAAGCGCACATGTTTATATGTACAATATATATCATATTAATACATGAATTATAACCTACCTAGCACCCACGTGTTTATCGGCACTATGTTCCGGCACTATTATCTACACCAATTTCTTCCATAGTTTATATAATTTTCACTTCACTTTATGTGAATATAATTATCAATATTAATAATCCACAATAATAATATTAATTATCGAAACTTAAATATTTATATAAATAAACTACACTAATAATTAAATGTCTTATAAATAGAAAGCACATGTTATATTATGTATACAATATATACCATATTAATACTGACTGACTGAGTGCAGTGAAAGACGTACACAGCATAACCTGTGTACGACTCTTATACAGCGAGACATGAACCTGACTGTCTCCATATTTTTTCAAAATAAAGATTATAATCTAGCTAGCAAAAATTCTAAAATGAATCCATTGACAATATGAATAAAACATATCATATTATAATATCCACACATATATGATAATATCGTCAGCTATCGTCAGATATCGTTAGATATCGTTTATCAAGATTTTATATATGATGATCATATAGCATTTTAAATATATATGATGTTGTTTGTTGTTTGAGGTGCTTCTTCTATATGCTGATGTACTTATACACTCTACAGGATTGCACTCAACATTTTATTTTATTTACATATATATTAATTCCTGTATTCCCTTGAGGGACGTAGGACCGTAACAAATGCCTTCCACCGTACTCGATTCTGGGCCATTTGCTTTATTTCTCTCCTAGGAAAAAGTCTAAAGGCGTTAAATGCACGATCTCGGTGGCCAGTTCACGTTGCCACCATGCGAGAGATAACTATGTCCTCAAACCGTTCGTGTCCATCGTGGCATGCGCTGTGTGGCACGTAACGCTGTCCTGTTGAAATCACATGTTATTGGTATCCATATCATCCAGTTTAGGCCACAAGAAATTGGTAATCATCGATCTGTAGCGCTCGCCGTTGGCGCTTATGGTAATGCTAGTTTTGTTTTGAAAGATGATCCCACCAGACTAAAATTCGAACTAAATAGTAACTTTCTTGGGATGAATTTGGTGCAGGTATATCACGTGTGGATTGGTATCGCCCCAAATATGAAAATTTTGCTTGTTCACACATCTATTCGTCCAAAAATGGGCCTCGTCTCTAAAGATAATTTTTTTTCTTGTCTCTTCTTTTCTTGTCTAAAGATGATGATTTTGATAATAAAATTTGATGATTTGCACGTTGTTCAAGGATATAACCATCCATGTGGATAACCAGTCCAAGTGGCCGAGCGGTCTAAGGCGTTATGTCTGCGCAGTATGCATACGTGGAAACTGGAAGGTTATGGGTTCAAATCCCGACATCGGCAGTTTGTCAATTATTAGGAAAAAAAGGAGAGGTTAATTGACTAAACTGTCGGCATATGGACAAGATCGATGTAACCGGCTATGCTTGAGTATTTTTTCTGCAGTTTCCTTCGCGAACTCCAGATGAATATCGGCATAGTTCCTATCATAGTCGGCTGCCGCCGCATACCCTACCAATTCCTAGTCTATACACAAAAATTCCTTCTACTCCACTCATATCCTCACATCCTTAGGCATCACAAAGGACCTTATAGTCGAAGTGTTGCCCGTCCAAAGGCAGCCTCTACAATCTATCTCTATCTATCCATGGGGATTTTCCATATACTACGCAATGCACAACAAATTTGACAGGTGCCACTTGAACACCATGACTGCTACACTTTACTTTACTTAACATATTGCCCAGTTTGAATTATCCCAGAGGCTAGTAACCCTACTATACAGTTAATATATATTTGACAATGATTTGACGCGTGGTGGTGGTACACCCTGTATACTGTAGTCGGTATACAGTATACATTACACATATATTCAATTTCAATTCATATAGATTGTTATCTTTGTCAGTCATCATTATACACTTGAAGCAGTCATATAGTCAGTCATACTGACTACACTGGTGACTAGTAGTCTGTCACATTCACTAGTGGTGTAGTACTAGTCTAGTGTAGTACCTATAGTATATACAGTCACTATAGATAGTAGATGATGATGTGATGTATTTAAAAAGTGAATGATAAGAGTGAGTTCATCAACTTGTATGCTCCTTTTTTACACTCTTTTTACGATATAACTACATAAGCATTACATGCATAATACATCCTTACATTTCCTATACTGTATTTAGATACATTTGTACAGTCAAACCGTCAATGTATCGAACCAAAAATGGATGTTAAATCAATGGTGATTATCAACCCTATCTCAAGAAAGGATACAGACGGCTCCAAAACTGGGGAAGGGATCGGGGCGGTAATTTACGGTGAAAGACTCAAAGCAAACAGTCTTTCAGACAGATATCTACGTCATACTGGCTTGCGTATGTGATAACCTACGTAGAGGCTACATAAATCAGAACGTATATAATATCTCGTTCAGACAAGCTGTCCCAAAAGTCTTGTCTGTCCCAAAAGAGGAGTCTACTGGAGCTGGCAAAACGGAACAATGTTAAATTGATCTGAGTACCGGGTCACAGTGGTTTCGAAAAAGCAGGGAGTCGGAATACCCTTCATAGACCCAGAGCCTATTTTAGGAATTCTAGAGACAGAAAATAAACAAACTCTCTAGTTTTATAATAATAATAGTATAGATATTATAGTACATGGTAGTGTAAATGGCCAAGTTAAGATATATTACTGGCTATAATAAAGTAGTTTGTTTTTACGATTATTATTTGCAAGAGGTTTAACTGTACCATGTATATATATTTATTTATAATCCTTCATGTGATCATCTATATTCTATATTTTATGTTTTATATTTTATATCATATTTGATATTTTGATATTTTGATCTTAATCTACCTACGTTGCACATTGTTGTTTCATGTGTTATATATAACACTATCTATCACTGTGAGTCTGTGACTCTAATAGTCTATAGCCTGTACGACTGTACGACTATTTACTTTTAAAACTACTGCCGTTGTTTTACAGTTCCATCTGCAGGCAAGGTCATGGTGTTATAATGGTGGGATAATTTTCATTGATTATCTTCAAAAAGGAAAAACAATCAACGGCGAGTATTATGCGATCTTATTTCAGTGTTTGAGTAATGAAATCAAGAAAAAACGGCCGCATTTGGCGAAAAAGAAAGACTTGTTTCATCAAGACAATGTACCAGTGCACTACATCCATTATCGCGATGGCCAAAATCAATGAATTAAAGTTCGAATTGCTTCCTCACGCACCCTATTCGCCAGATTTCCTGTAATACTTGTCAGGTAAACCTGCACAGATAAATCGGAAAGGTATATCTGTGCACGTTACGATAAACCGGAAGATTTTAACTCAGTCGAGAGATGGGTGACTGACGATCTCTAAAATGACTGACGCACTCTACTCAAGAAACTAGACACAACTAACATAAAAACTGTACAGGCATGCCGGAGTGACTCACACATACGTTCTGGTCTACATGCCTGCGCAGATAGTAAATACTGAATTTAGATTCTCCTCCGGTTGCCTGCGCAGGTCGCTACGCCTGTGCAGTTTGACCTGCAGCGGCTGCCACACACACTTCGGTTTACCTGTACAGGTAACGTGTGTGCCGGGCCTTACGTAGGTAGATACACAGGGTGTTTCAGTACGAGGTGCACTCCCGCGAGCTATAAATTAGCAAAAAACAAGTCTAAAAATGATAAATCATTCTACTATTATAAATTTTCTTGACCCAAAAAAAATCGTGAGAGTGAAATCTTGAAATAAAATGATCCGCGCCTTACTGTGCATTTTTAGAACAACTTTTTCATACGAACCATCGAACAAATAGTTCAAGTCGATCGCGACACATTGTTTAAATAAAAAGTAAATCTTATACACAAAAAAGTTGGGCAGCCCTGCCGTATACCGTACGTTTAGTTTACATCTTCGCATAGCAGATCTCCCACGAGTATGAGAGAGTACGTATGTATACATTAAGCAATATGTGTGAGAAGGAGGTCTTATAGGTTGTGTAGACGCATGTGCGTGAATGGTTACGAATTAGCTTTGTGTAAAGTTATAAATTGATGTAGCGTGGAAACGCGTTTAGCTAGGACATTGATTTTGATGTTAATGTGAAGAACTTGCAAAGCACTATTTGGAGGCAACAACAATATTTACCGAAATATAAGTTAGAATCGATTTTAAATTGAAAATTACAAAAAAATTTGTCTCAAATGATTAATTGTAAATATGCTTGGAATTATAGAAAATGCATATCAGAGAAAAAAACTCCTATCAAAAGAAATTGTCATTCGGAAAAGCTCGTGTTGTGTAATGAAATTTGTGTCATATTTTTCATATTTGATATTTAATTGAATATATCTATGACAGTTTTCAATAATTGGTTAAACGATAGAACGAAAAATCATATAACATGTTATTTAATTCTATTTGTCAAACTCATTGCATTAATTTTCTCCAATGCTGTACGGTTTCATCAAGATAAATGAAATAAAATAGTGAAGTGATTTCGTTATAAATGTGTTTTATACTTTTATCATAATTTAAAACCATCAATCACTTCAAATTACTCCCTATCTGTGTGTGGTATAGTTTCTTTATAGAGTATGTAACATGTCAAGTAGCCGCGCGGTCTATGGCGTTATGTCTGCGTAGTGTGCATACTTCGGCAGTTTGCCAATGATTTAAAAAAAAGGGGGGGGGGTTAATTGACTAAACTGTCGGCGTATGGACAAAAACGAACACGAAACGGTTTTCTGCAGTTTCCTTCACGAACTCCAGATGAATATCGGTATAGTTCCTATTAGTCGGCTGCAGCCGCATATCCTACCAATATCTAGTCAACTCACAAATTCCTTCCACTCCACTCACATCCTCACATCCTTAGTCATCACAATGGACCTTATAGTCAAAGTGTAGCCCGTCCAAGATAGCCTCTACAATATATCTATCTACTGAAGTAACAACATCTAGTTACCGAAATAACAGAGGGCATATGTAGTGTGTTCGCAAAGGTATCTAAATATGAAAGGAAATTGAGATTTAGTAGCGAGTCCAATACAGCATCATGACTATAGAATTAGTTAGTTATTTAACTAAATGACTGAAGTCTCCGTATTGACATATGTTGTATGAACTATATCAGTGATTCTCAACCACTGTGCCGCGGCACTTTTGTGTGCCGTCAAATTCTTAAAGTGTGCCACCAAATTTTAGAAACGTATATAGTAAAGTATTAACCAACATAAAAACGAAAAAAAGATCGATACTGTTAAATGTAGAAGACGATATGAGAGTAGCATTGTCATTTTTACGACCAAATATAAATGAAATTATCAAAAAACATCAAGCTCAAATTTCTCATTAAATTAATTTATCCTTTAATAAACGTACTGTTGTTTTTGTAGTACATATGATTTATGGTATATGTCAATAGACCGGGGTATATTAAGTTTAGTCTCGACTTTGTAACGCTTGAAAATATTGATCGCAGACATAAATGTTTGGAATAGGTATTCATAAAATGGTCTAATTCGGCCATTTTCGCATGTCCGTTCGTCTGTGAACACGATAACTCTAAAACGAAAAAAGGTAACGAACTAAACTTTTGTGTGTGTGTTCTAGAGGTAAAAAGTAAGGTTAAGTTCGTGAATGGGTAAAATCTGACCATGTTTGGGCAAAATGGGCAAAAATGCTCATTTTTGAAACCGTAACCGTATTTTCTAGGGTAATTTTGACCCAAACAGAACAAAAACTAGGTATATTTTATCGTCTGACCAACACATTTCAAAATTTTTCCTTCTCAATTCATTCAGTTTTGAATTTTAGCACTGTGGATCTGATATCTTGAACACCGTTAATCGTATCGTATTTTACTCCCGCTAGGAGGGGGTACATATACGTCTTTGAAACCGTAAGAGATAGAAAAAAAATTTAATAATAAAAAATCTTCTTCTCTTTAAAATAAACAACTTTTGTTTGAACATTTTTTTTCATAAACTCAACAGTTTTCTCATAATTTATGGATTAAATGTTCCTCGGAAAGTGAATTGTTAACAATTCGAATACGCAGAATTAGTAACAATTCAATCACTGATATACAACTCAGTATATACTGGGTATTTTAACAATTAACTCAGTTAGTTGTTACATTACTTGTTTTATTTTACATTCAAAATTATGATCATAAACTATTTTACACTGCAGTGTATTATAGGTAAGTAAACAACTTTTAAACTAATCTTTTTCTTTGTGTGCTGTCTAATTTTGAAAAAGTGTGCCGCAACAAAAAAAAAAAAAATGTTGAGAATCACTGTACTAGATGTTAGTAATTGTAATTGTAACAGTTATATTTACAAATGTGAAAATGCATAGAACTTGAATATAAATATTCAATATTCAGCATTACATTTGTTTTATTTACATTGCAATACATACTACTGTGACTGTTGCAAATACTACAATCTATTAATACTAGAGCAAGTTAGCTCTAACATTACTAGCATTACTAGCAATCAGGTGCGGATCTAGAGTAAAAGTTTGAAAGGGGGTCAGAGACTAAAAAAAAAAATAATAAATAATTAGAATAAGTAAAAAATTGTATTTTCTTAAAAATTGTAATCAATTATCCAATAAAAAAATTTTCGATAATGAAATTCGTATTATTTCAATTACTAAAGCACTAGAAAAGATTATTAATCTTGCGAAAAGAATTTTTATTATTATTCTTGAAAAACTTTCAAATTAAAAATTAGAATTAAAGAAAACTACGTTTTTTTACACCAATTAAATATTTGAATGGTCAATTTTTCCAACTGGAAATAAAGTTTTATTCAAGTTTAAAAAGTAAATAAATATAATGAAAACAAAAGTTTATAAAGAACTTTAAGATATCAATTGTTAATTATTCAAATTATTCAAGATAATTTTTGATAAATAAATTAGTTATTTTTATTCTTAATTTAAAAAAAATATCATTAAAAATTATTTTGAATAATTCATTAAACTTGCATCAAATCAACCATGATTATCAATAACCAATTGGAAAATATTTGTTACTCATGAGTTGATAAACATTGATTAAACAAATTTTTCAGTAGTAATAAATTATCTAACACTTTAAATTTCATTCCCACCATTCAACTGCCTCAAATATTTGAGTAAGAAGCAATAAAATTATAATAAAACAAAAATTATATTTTGTGGTTTGGAGTCATGATCCCCATGCGCCCCCCCCTCCTTTCATCCGCACTTGATAGTATTACTTAAACTCATACAATTGTTCTATACTACACAATCTAGTATTGAATTCAATAACTATGATCACTGGAATTGATTCTTTTCTATGAACTCATTCGATCATATTGAGATAGTATTTTAATTCGTACTAAAAACTTACAGTAGAATTATGTCGAATCCATCTGGTTTTCGATAAAATGTCTCGAATAAAAGTGGTGCGTCATAAAAATTCTTTTGGTTTAAGAAATTTTTCGAAAATAGAACTATAGTACACTCAAGCTAGATAGTCCATCAATATAAACAGACGGAATCATGCGAAAATAGTGAAAATGTAGAACCTTTTTTTTGAGCTAAAATCCATGTTTTCAATATTTGGTTGAAGACCGAAAAAAATCACTTTAGACCAGGAGATATATTCAGGAGATTGAATTTCGCAATACAACAATACAATACTGTTCATAGAATAAATAATTTAGCGATAACAATCTTTTACTCATACATCTAATAACAATGTGTTCCAGGGTAAATATTCCTATATTTATAACTGAGATTACATTTATTACAATATATATATATATATAGATACAAGCCGTATCCCGAAGGGATTTTTCATCATCAACATCTCAAGAACCAATCAACTTTCAAATGTAAAAAGCCTAAATACCCACTTCCATGTTTCTAACTTAAAAAATGACGAACTTCCATAAAAACCTTCATCCTCTATTTAACTCGGAATAAGGCCATTTAATGAACACCTATGCCAAAAATTTATGTCTGCGATCAATATTTTCAAGCGTTACAAAGTCGGGATTAAACTTAATATACCCTGGTCTATATGTACATATACACCCGGTACAAACAGTACAACTCAGCTGGTAAACAATAAATTTATGTAATCATTATCGTGATACACACTGTACCTACATAGATAGACTAGTCAGTAAACAAACTCTAATGTTTATTATAAATATTGTTGTACCTATACAGTTATCATTTAGCTAATTAAACTTAAATAAAATATATTTTTATATGATGATTGTAATGTAATTAATATATTTATATATTTATATAAGTATAAATAATATATATATATATATATATATATATATATATATATATATATATATATATATATATATATATATATATATATAATATAAATAAATTGTTTATATATTTATATTATAATACTTACTATATATACGTATAGTATATAGTATATACTATATTATAACTAGTATGTATGTTGGTATATGTTAAACAAATAAATAAACATATTATGATATATCATCATCATCTCATTCACATCATGCGAGAATATATCTAACCCTAACTAAACTAAACTTACCATCATATCTCTATAGTATAGGCTATCTATATTCTATACTATACTCTATGTATACTCTATATAGTCTATAGTACATACTAGTGATGTAACGAATATTCGCATTTGCGAATATTCACATGTTTTTTGAGATTCGCATTCGCATTAGTATTCGCAAGAAACGATGCGAATGTTTGGCGAATGTATTTTACAAACAAAAAGGAAATTATAAATGGATAGATAATTATAATACAACTGATAAGATTTATTAAATTTCAAATTTTGCCCCAATTCCCAGAACAGTTATTTGTATTTTATAAATACGTATTTCGACTACAAGATAGTCGTCATCAGTATGAATGAGCTAATCGTAACTATCTCTGGGATATGGAATCAGAGATATGTTGCTTGTTGCTAATTTGGTGCGTGTCTCACACGCAGTAATTCATACTGATGATGACTACATTGTACCTACTTGAAATACGTATTTATAAAATACAAATAATTGTTCTAGGAATTGGGGTAAAATTTGAAATTTAATTTCAAAAAACCTAGAGTTCTCTTTGATTATTTTAATAATCTTTATAATGATAAGATTTATATTTTTTTATTTACTTATATTTGAATAAGAAAATGAGTTGATTTCGTGATTTCGCCTGGTTGGTGATTTCGTGATTTCGCATAGCACTAGTCCTTTCTTTGCGAGAGTATTTTTTATCACACAACTTGTATTTTACATTTTCAGCGTGATAAATTGTGAAATAAGTCCAAACTTCGCTAACATGTGCTTTACTCATGCTTTTATACCACTTGGTCACTTTTGAATAACTGTTAGATTTGACAAATGCAACATGGCATGATACGAAATGTTAAACCTATCTAACATTTTGCGCGCGCTTTATTTGAAAGTCAACACTCGCAATGGCGAATATTTGAGATAAATATTCGCATTCGCAATCACATTCGCGAATGCGAATGTGAAAAATTCAACATTCGTTACATCACTAGTACATACAATACCAATAGATAGATAGAGTATACATTAGACAATACCATACCGATACCTAAATAACAGCTACTAGTACTATCTAAGTCCGAATATCTACCACCAGCATCGGACTGAGCATAAGGGGCTAGAATGGCATAATGGCTTCAAAGCACGCCGCCTGCATAACTAAATGATAATAATAATCAAATAGCCATAGAATTTTAGTCTGTCACAATTTTTTTTCTGATCAAAATGAAATGTCGTATATGATTTTAGTATTTGCAAGTCCTATTTTATTAACAATTGACATACGTCGAGGGGAATGGGGGGGGGGGGTGTAAAGAAAGAAGAAAACACAAAATATAAAATATCTCTTGTAATATTAGACCAATCAAAAAATGCGTAAGGAATAAAGTTGTAGAAAATCAAATTTGCTACAATTCATCGCCTTATCATTTTTGCTCAAATTCTAATGTGTACAGAGATAGTGAGGAATTTAATTTTCAATCTTAAACCGTCAATATTTCTGTAAATATTAGGGTAACAGAAAAAATGATAAGAAACAAAATTACAGTAAAACTTAGTACCTAAAACTTTACTTCTTATAAATTTTTCGATTTTTCAAATATTAAGGGATATATGTCAAATTTTGTGTTTCCCCCTCTCTCTAAACTCCCCTTTTCCCTTGTTCGATTTTACACATTAACGAACTTGACCTTTTGAATACCAAAAGCGCCTCAAATACCAAATTTCATTTCGATAAAATGAAAACTGTGACCGCTAGAGTGATTACAGACACTATATGTCCATATGGACATATATATGTCCATATATATATATATATATATATATATGTATATATATATATATATATATATATATATATATATATATATATATATATATATATAAATTTTACAGATTTTCGACATCTACTAGGTAGGATTGATGGACATTTGAAGAAATTTTGACTTTGGTACGGGACCAATAGCTCTATTGCCTTTCAGGAAATTCGCTAAAAAATAATTGGTCTTGAGAATATATTCTCTTCGTAAAAATTCAGTAAAAAAAAAAAAAGTCAATTTAAATAAATATTTAATGTGTTTGAATTCTCGATACTAAACTGTGACTGATAAATGTTAAAGATTGAACCGTAAATCTTCTTATTGAACTGAACATGTACTATTCGAGTTCCACATGTTATTACAGAGGGTAGCGGGCAGACACACAACGTCATATATAATGTTGATATTTATGTTTATATATATGTAAACTGCTATATTACTATATATATATATATATATATATATCACAGATGTCATACATAGTATAGTACCAACTGTAGTACTGAAGTATTGTAGTAGTACTTGTATAGTAATAGTAAATGGTTGTAGAATGTAGTGTTGTGTTTGTTTGCACATCTGCATAGGTTATAGAGTCTCAATTGGTAATAAATTCTCTTTTCACATGTAAATCACCAACATATCATCCATACCAAGAACACATCATAAATAACTCCAACCAACTACCAGCAACGTAACAATATACCGTACATATCTAATTCCATCACCCATACACGAATTACACTCTTCACGGGATTTTTCATCCACAACACGTTCTAAATATTATTAAATATCCTGAATTTATGAAAAAATATTTATAACAAAAGTTGTTAGTTTTTGAAATAGGAACATTTTTTGTCTTTACATTTTTGTTCTATTTCTTACGATTTCGAAGATGGGTGGTTTTGCCTATTTTGCCCATTCACGAACTTGACCTTACTTTTTAGCTCTAGAACACACACTTTTAGCTATTTATCACTTTTCGTTTTTGAGTTATCGTGTCCACGGACTGACGTACATGCGGAAATGGATTAGGCAAACACCTATGCCAAACAATTATGTCTGCGATCAATATTTTCAAGCGCTACAAAGTCGGGATTAAACGCAATATGTCCTTGTATATTTACATATATCGGATATAAAAATGTTGTATTAACGTGATTTTTGCAGCATGGAACATTCCTAAACATTTAGGATCTATTATTTTCGAAAAGAAAGTTTTTTGGCCTGAAAAAAGCGTCAGTTTGTCTTCATTCTTCATGAGTATACACTAATTTTGATTAAGATTCCGAATCTTAAAAGGAAATGCGGGACCCTTATAGGATCACTCTTGTGTCCGCCTGTCACAGAGGTTTTTCTCGGAAACTATATAACGTTGGAATTTGAACTTTGGCATAATGTTAGGTCTTGACGCGACGAGTACATAATTTAAAATGATTTTAGATTAAAATGGGGGTGAGTTGGGTCTCAAAAAAAGTTTTAATTAATATATAGTGCGAGGTGTCATTTGAAAGAGCTGCGTCTAAGGATACTAAAATTATTATTTTGTAAGTTTTAGTCCAGTGGTCTTAATGGTCTTAATTCCTCTAGACAAGCCTTGACTACCCTTGAGGTGACTTCAGTTGCAGGCAAGGTGTTTAGGGAAGCTCTACGTAGATTCTCACGGACGCAAGCCAGTATGACGTAGACTTCTGCCTGAAAGACTGTGGCATGTTTCCCCATATTTAGGCTTATGTTTGCCTTGGTATTTCACCGTAAATTCCCGCCCAGGATCCTTTCCCAGTTTTTGGAGCCATCTGTATACCAAACGCGTGCTTTCTTGAGATAGAGTGGTTCTCCTTCCGTCCATACGTCCCATATTTACGCGTTGTGGGTAAAAAAAAAACTTGAAATAATAGCCGAATTCGTGTATAGATGATATCTGCACACACGTATATTACTTTCGTATATAACTGACCAATCAATATAATATAATATGTAATGTTATATAACATGATGTTATTTATTATATTCATAGTGGTATGAATGTTATGTTCTTTAAACGTAACCGTTCATCGTTGTAGATGTATTCATATGTTTGATATTCGTACGTATTCGTGAGTACACGTACGATCATATCCATCCATGATGATGCATGCGGTCACTCATGCATGCATTCATTACCACCTATAGTTTTACTATTAAAGTTATATGTAATATGCATAGTATTAGTTAGATAGAATATACAACATTTTGATAATTCATTTATTTGGATATCTGTTTATAATTCTGTTTTAAACTATAGATTTTTAAATCCAATCTACTTATCATTTCTATGTTATCAAATCATATATCTATTATAAATAATTCAATATACGAGTACTTTATATAATCCTATATTATAGTGCTGGTTTCAATCATTCTAATTCTAATTATCTGATTCAATTCATTCAATTCATTTGTCGCAACTAAATTTCAATATAATTTAGTTTATTAGACATTTTTGCATTTTCAACTACATTCTCCCCAAGTTACCTCGGTAATTATTATTGTTTGTTACTTTCGTAACTATCAACAAATACAATGACACATTCATTCAATACTTCATTTCATTAAAGTTCATTTGTATATTTCAACATGTTTTTAATTTTTTTAAATGTATTATGATTATTAATTCAAATATAATCATATATCATTATACATTTTTGGCTCTCCGTTGGGGAATCGAACCCCGGTCTCACGCGTGATAGACCGGGATACTGGCATCTATACTATCATCTTCTATCATCTTACACATTCAATTCAAATAAATAGACGCTATTACATGTTTCTATATATATATAAACATATATATATATATATATATATATATATATATATATATATATATATATATATATATATATATATATATAATCAAGAGCACGGTAGTGCGTGGCCGATATATATATATATATATATATATATATATATAATTTTAACTATTTACATTTTTATTTTTGTAAACTAGCGTCTATTTATGCATTGTTAGTATGGTTGCCTGTCGGTTATATCATACCCATGAAAGTGATTACCCATTTAAGTGATTAGTAAATATTGATAGCAGAGAAAAATGTTTGAAACAGGTGTTCATAAAATGTCTGAATTAGTCCGTCTGTATCTGTCAATAGGGAATATGCATGCAAATTTTTTTTCACTTGAATTGAAGCATGTTTACTTGACAAATATCAAGGAAAAATTACTTTTTAAATAACTTTAAAACTAAGCGAGATATGAATGATTGAAATTCCCGATTAGACAAAGAGGGTGATAGCCTTCTTGATATGTTATGTGACGTCATATTACACTTTCACCATTTAAAATACACGTAAAACTCCGTTTTTAGTATTTTTGCAAGAAAGATACAGATAATAATCTTTAAAAGCTTATAGCTACCTTGATATTTGTCGGATTTTAATTTCGTTTTTAAATATTATTACAGTATTAACAGTATTTTCATATTCTAAAAATAAATGTGAAAAAAAATTCATGCATATTCCCTATTCGATAACTCGAAAACGAAAAGAGATAAGGAGCTGTAATTTTGTGTGTGCGTTTTAGAGCTGAAAAGTGAGGTAAAGTTCCTGAATGGACAAAATCGATGCTTTGTATTTAATGAAGAAATTATGAGAAATTATGAATTTGTTTAGTTTTTGCAAGACTCAATCTCGATCGTGAACAAAGGAAGTGTTCATTTTGTTGAATTAAATGCATTGAATCAGAGTTGTTCAATTCACCATTATTTATAATCCCTTGTTTATTCTATGAATGTAGAACAAATCATACATGTTCATTAAACAAAAATTTTTCCTGTATTTATTCTAATTGCTGTTTTAGTATACAGTCAAACCTATCTAAGTAGAATTAAAATTGCTATCAATAACTTATGTTTGTGAACTCTAGAACAAAGCACCCCTACAGTAAAACCTCTATAAAATTACATTTTCAAATTGAAATATTGAATTTCATCGAAACTGTGACCAAAAATGTCAATTTCCATTGGTATAGTACTGTGACGTTTAAGTGTACACAAATCATAATATTGGGCCCAATTCACGTCGCCACTGCGCGAGATAACCATGCCCTCAAACCGTTCGTACAGAATGGCCATTGTAGAATTTTGCTGTGTGGCACGTATCGCTGTCCTGTTGGAACCACATGTTATTGGTATCCATATCATCCAGTTTAGGCCACAAGACCATTGGTTATCATCGATCTGTAGCGCTCGCCGTTGACGGTTATGGCAATTTCATTTTGGAAGATGATTCCACTGGACCAAAATCCGCACCAAACAGTAGCTTTCTCGGGATGGATTTGGTGTAGGTGTATCTCGTGTGGATTGGTATCCCCCCAAATCCAAAAATTTTGCTTGCACGTACAACCATTCATCCAAAAATGATTTTGATAATAAAATTTGATGATTTGTACAAGTTGTTCATCGCTATAGTTTTCCATGTTGATTTTCCATACACTACTAAATAATAGGGAATATGCATGAAAATTTTTTTTCACATTTATTTTCAGAATATGAAAATACTGTTAATACTGAAATAATATTTAATAACGAAATTAAAATCCGACAAATATCAAGGAAGCTATAAGCTTTTAAGGATTATTATCTGTCTCTTTCTTGCAAAAATACTAAAAACGGAGTTTTACGTGTATTTTAAATGGTGAAAGTGTAATATGACATCACATAACATATCAAGAGGGCTATCACCCTCTTTGTCTAATCGGGAATTTCAATCATTCATATCTCGCTTATTTTTAAAGTTATTTAAAAACTACCTTGATATTTGTCAAGTAAACATGCTTCAATTCAAGTGAACAAAAATTTGCATGCATATTCCCTATTCACAACAAATTTGACAGATTTCACTTGAACAACATGGCTGCTATAACAAATTTCGAGCGTCCCGATTGAACATGACACTCGTAGAATAGTTAGTATGAAATTTTTTCTGGCATATGATATTTTTTCATAGATTTTCATTCTAAAACAACCTATCAAAGTCGTATTTTTTACTCAAATTTGACTCGAAGCGAGTATATTTAATCAATTCATCTTGGTGTATTAATAAGAGTCACTTTATTTTCCAGGCTACAATGGAATGTCAGCCCAAGGACCTGTATTCGTTATGGAACCACCAGCAAATCTCATATTTTCGAACACAACTGGCTCACAAGTGAGTTGTTCCGCTCATGGCACCCCATCACCACAAGTTGATTGGTTACTCGAGGATGGTGCAGATGTAACAGCTGTACCTGGTTTAAGGTATGCAGTACATGTTACAGAATTACAGATAACTTTAACTCAATCGTCATATCATTTTATATGATGAAGTTAGTCCAGTCATCTTAGTCTGAAATCAGTTTGAAAGCTTCAGGATCAATTCTTAAGGTAGTTATTGTGATACGACATTGTCAAAAAGTTATGGAGTGCATGTGTATAGTACGAGTGAAGGAGTGTATAGCATAATAAGCCATAATTTTTGTCCAAGACTGTACCGGTTGATATGTGTTACACATACGATACTTGTGTATATACAAATACTACCTAACGTTGCAATCCGGCAACGTCGCTTTTATTCCAACAGTTAATATACTAAAATTTCAAATTCGTCCCCTTTACCTAGATCAGTTTTTTGTATTATAAATACGTATTTCGACTACAATGTAGTCATCATCAGTATAAATTAGCTAGTCGTATTTTACTCTTTGACAATTAGAGATAGTTATAAAGTCGAGATCAACAGACAAAAATAAAAAAAAAAATAGAAAATTAACTAGATTAAAATATATACTAGATTTAAAATATAATAAATTTTAAATTATATTGAAATTGCTCTTGTTAAAATTCAAATTCCTTCATTCACATTTGTTCCTGTTAATTTTACTCTTATTAAAATTACTCTTATATTGTCGCAGGATATGTTACTTGTTACTAATTTGGTGACAGTATCACAAACTATTTTGGTTTTACGCTACTTATATATGTTCGGCCGACTTTAGATGCTATTCTAAGACCGCACCTGATTGGTGCTGAGTTATGCCTTGCGCAGTGAACACGTTTTTTGTATTTCGACATCTTTAGAGAGAGATGGATATATTGGCACTTGATTTTACCATAAGATTTTGATTAAATCTGAATTTTAATCTAGTTAATATTTTAATCTAGTTAATTTTCTATTTATTTTTATTTTTGTCTGTTGATCTCGACTTTATAACTATCTCTAATTGTCAAAGAGTAAAGTACGACTAGCTAATTTATACTGATGATGACTACATTGTAGTCGAAATACGTATTTATAATACAAAAAACTGATCTAGGTAAAGGGGACGAATTTGAAATTTTATTTCAAAAACCTAGAGTTCTCACTAATTATCATTCGATAATATAACGTTTAGTTAATATACTCTTTGTTTACATACACTCCCGTACAAAAAAAATGAACAGACCTGAAATGTTAATATTCTTACATTTGATAAAACTCCTCACTTTTGTAACTCTCTGTATATTATTTATTTATAAACAAAGATGAGTATATTTTTTAAATGTGAAAAAAGAAATGCAAGTTTTGTATTTTTTATTTATGTAAACAATTTATGTAAACTAAAACATTTTCTACAAGAATAATCAAAATTTTGAGAGAGACTGATTCGGTTCAGGTCTGTTCAATTTTTTTGAACGGGAGTGTACATATACTCGAATAGTACAACATAGAGTGACGTATAGTGTTGTCAAGTTGTCAATCTGTTTAGCATGCCGACACGTATATTTATTTATAAATTACGTCACTTTGCGTTGTTATAACTAAACAATGAGACGGTCAATAATTCTCGTTTTTTTTTAAATACACAGAACAAATCCAATAAATTAGAGATTTAAAAAAAAAAAACATTCTTAAGTGTCGATTTTTAATTAAAAATAAAAAAACTGGCAGAAATGATGGATTAAAATGGGTCGTCTCCATTGGGTCGTCTTCCCATGTAAATTATTCGAACTTCAATTAAGTTGTTCTCGAGTTTGAGACAGTCAATCGATTTCAAATTTTTTCAAGTGTGAGAGTGTTTAATAATACCCGCAATAAGTGTACGAAAATTTGGAACATTCTATAATTATGTCCATTAGCAGGCCTTAACTACCTTAAGGTAGGTAGAATCAATCGACAGTGTCAATAAGTGTATTCTCCCCCCCCCAGACAATAAGGAAAAAATATGACAGTTTTTAGATAGATAACTTTTTTTTTCGGTAAAATTACAAAGTTTACTCGAACAAATTTTTTCAGATCTGGCGATAAAATTGGATTTTTTGTTTATTTACTAATATTTTCTTTTAGAAGAACCCTTATTGTGCATTATCGATTGATTATCCTGGGGCATTTTGATAAATGGCTGATTACAGACTGCAGCGACTGGACTATTAATAAACTAAATATTAGAGTGTTGTCATACTAATTAATTATTTGGATAGACAAACATTAGGTAATGGAACACTATATTTCCCACCGTTTCGAGCACAAGACTATCGTAAAGATATACATCATACAGTTTACAGATGTCGTGCTACAAATCAAGTTGGTGTTATTTTAAGTCGTGATGTTGCTGTACAAGCAAGTGAGTATTTTATTCATCTGTTTATTTTATCATTTACATCTGTGTCTGTCTATATGAGTACGAACAGTGGCGTAACTATTGAGAGTGTTGAGAGGTTCGTTTAGACTATGACACTATATACCGTACACCAGTTGAGTGGCCAAGCGGTCTAAGGCGTTATATCTGGGCAGAGCAGCTTCAAGGGCAGCTTCTACAATCAATCTATCTATGCCGATATTCATCTGGAGTTCGTGAAGGGAAACTGTAGCAAAACCTTCACAAGCATAGCCGGTTACTTCGTTCTTGTCCATACGCCGACAGTTTAGTCAATTATCTGCCCCATTAATTATAATTGACAAACTGACCCCGTCGGGATTTGAACACGCAACCTTCCAGTTCTAAGTAGAGCGCCTTAACAAGCGCGACTACATGGCTGGTTATTAAATTACAACTCCGAACTATCCGAATCGCTTTGAGGTCCATTCAGGGCCAATTATAAGGTGAAAGTGCCAATTATAAAGAAAGAAGAAAACACAAAATATAAAATATCTCTCTTAATATTAGAACAATCGAAAAATGTGTAAGGAATAAAGTTGTAGAAAATTAAATTTGCTACAATTCATCACTGCATCATTTTTGTTCAAACTCTAATGTGTACAGAGATATTAAGGAATTTAATTTTCAATCTTAAACCGTCAATATTTCTGTAAATATTAGTGTAACAGAAAAAATGATAAGAAACAAACTTATAGTAAAACTTAGTACCTACAACTTTACTTCTTATAAACTTTTCGATTTTTCAAATATTAAGGGAGATATGTCCAATTTTGAGTTTCCCCCTACCTCTAAACCCCCCATTCCCCTTGTTCGATTTTACCCAATAACGAAATTGAACAAATAACGACCTTTTGAATACCAAAAGCGCCTCAAATACCAAATTTCATTCCAATCAGATCAAAATTGTGACCGCTAGAGTGATTACAGACACACATATATATATATATATATATATATATATATATATATATATATATATATATATATATATATATATTTATATATATATATATTTTACAGATGATGTTTTTCGACATCTATTAGGTAGGATCGATGGACATTTGGAAAAATTTTTGCAAAATTTTGAAGTCGGTACGAGACCAATAGCTATATTTCCTTTCAGGAAATTCGCTAAAAGTAAAGAGATAACGAGCTGATATTTTCTATGTGTGTTTTAGATCTAAAAAGTGGAATCAAGTTCGTAAATGGGCAAAATCGGAAAATCCATCGTTAAAATCGCAAAAATAAACAGCTTTGCTCCAATTTCAGCCCTAACATCTAAGATTCCTCTTGATTACAAAACCATATATTTATATACCACATTTATACACTATATAGCACATTTATACACCTTTATAAACCGTTCACACATTGATCATGAACTCAGTATATACCAGGAATGTAATTAATGAACTCAGTTAGTTATTATTTTCACTTGTTTTGTTAACAATATCATTCAGTGCAAATTTAAATCGATGCATTGTTTTCGAATTTCTAATAGATTCAAACGAGTTATTCAAACAATTTCAGATGTTTGATAATAGGATCTATTGTCTATAGATTCATGACATTGTAATAATAAATTAAGAAATGATACAATAAGTTGATTGTATTTAATTGTTTGATCGAAATGCACGTATTGAAGGGTCGTTGGAGAACAACGAATGACGATCGACCGATTCGATTTAGGTACGTCTAACAAACGACACAGACCTAATGTACAAATGGACACAAAAGTAGCGCTCTGTATTAGCGAATTTCCTGAAAGGAAATAGAGCTATTGGTCCCGTACCGAAGTCAAAATTTCATAAAAATTTCTTCAAATGTCCATCGATCCTACCTAGTAGTTGTCAAAAATCACCATCTGAAAAAAATCTGTAAAATATATATATATATATATATATATATATGTATATATATCCATATATATATATATATATATATATATATATATATATATATATATATATATATATGTCTGTAATCACATATATCACATATATCACTGTGACCGCTCTAGCGGTCACAGTTTTCATTTTATCGGAATGAAATTTGGTATTTGAGGCGCTTTTGGTATTCAAATGGTCAAGTTCGTTAATGGGTAAAATCGGACAAGGGGAAGGGGGGTTTAAAGGAAGGGGGAAACACAAAATTTGACATATCTCCCTTATATATTTGAAAAATCGAAAAATTTATAAGAAGTAAAGTTGTAGGTATTAAGTTTTACTGTAGTTTTGTTTCTTATCATTTTTTCTGTTACACTAATATTTACAGAAATATTGACGGTTTAAGATTGAAAATTAAATTTCTCAATATCTCTGTACACATTAGAGTTTGAGCAAAAATGATAAGGTAATGAATTGTAGCAAACTTGATTTTCTACAACTTTATTTCTTACGCATTTTTCGATTGTTCTAATATCGTTTAGTGGAGCACTAGTAGCCATTCTGGCTAATTCGTCAGCCTTCTCGTTTCCATCGATTCCTGAATGTCCAGACACCCAGCCAATAGTGACTTTGAATCAGATTCATTACTTCAATATATTGGTATTTAGCTTAAGTGCTATTTATTTGTCTGTAGGTATTGTCCTTTTACCAGTCCAAGTAGTCGAGCGGTCTACGGCGTTATGTCTGCGCAGTATGCCTACTTGGAAACTGGGAGATTATGGGTTCGAATCCCGACATCGGCAGTTTGTCAATTATTAAGAAAAAAAAGGGGGCGGTTAATTGACTAAACTGTCTGTGTATGGACAAGAACGAAGTAACCGGCTATTCTTGAGAAGGTTTTCTGCAGTTTCCTTCACGAACTCCAGATGAATATCGGCATAGTTCCTATCATATTCGACTGCAGCCGCATATCCTACCAATTCCTAATCTATACACAAAAATTCCTTCCACTCCACTCACAGCCGCACATCCTTAGGCATCACAATGGACCTTATGGTCGAAATGTAGCCCGTCCAGGACAACCTGTACAATCTATCTCGATTATCGGCCAACTACATAGCGTACGTAATTGGGTACACAATTTTATTTTAACTGTGTACTAACTTTCTTTTTTGAAACATTTTCCCAAAAACCGAATGAGTAAGGTAGAAGTGGTTAATAAATTTTTGGAAATCTGAACGTTACTTTTGTGGCCATGGGTACCTACCCCGAATTACAACACAGAGGTGATTGTCGATACACATACCAATACATATATCTAAATAGCAATGATATACATAATAATATTATTTGTTATTGATTGAATACGAAACCCTTTTAGCAATTGTACTAAATCAATTTACTATCAATCTACTTATTGCTCTTTGAATGTATATATATACAGTAATATAAATATACAGGGTGTCACACACACACAATCTAAAACATACTTTATGGCCCTTGGCACATCGATGTATACGGTGAATCTCTTCCATTGTATTTTTTAGCAAATTTCGTCCACATAAAAATAGAGCTATTGATGTTCTGTAAAAATTCTTCACCTAGCCACTCTAGCGGTCACAGTTTTAATTTGATTATAAATTTGGTATTTAAAGGTTCGTTAGGAAAATTGGACCAGGGAGGTTTAGAGAGAGTGGCAAACACAAAATTTGGTCTCTGTTAATATTGGGAAAATTGAAAAGTGTATAAAAAGATTGACATCAAATGCTTGATATGAACAATCATATACATCCTAAAATGAACCCACGACCTTTCGTCTAGCATGCCAGAGGTTCTGAGTTCGATTCTCATCCTTTGATGTCAAATAATGTTATCAACGTTCGTTCAAACATATTACTTAAATGTCAATTTAAGTAAAAGCTAGTATCACCTCCATTAGTATCACGTAACCGAAAGGCAAACATACTAGAAATAGATAAATAGACGCTAGTTTACAACAACAAAAAAATATCAGGTCATGAATTGTAATCAAGTCGATTTTCTACAACTTTACATCTTTTACATATATCGATTTTTCTAATATTAAGAGAGATATTCTATATTTTATGTTTTCTTCTTTCTCTAAATAAACCTCATTTTCCTCTTGACCGATTGATTCTCTTTTGGAAAAGCTTGCCAACACACGCTGTATACGAAATTTTGATCAAACTAAAATTGTGACAAGAGAGACTCTCGCAGTCACAACTCTAGCGGTCACAAGTCACCACGAACAATAATGAGATAAATGATTCAAAAAAGAACTAATATATTTATTCTAAGGAAATTCGCTAAGTTGACGTAGCTCCTGCGTAACGAATTTATATAATTTTCGAAGGCGTAAACGAGACACAATAATTATTTGCAAGACATACATGTTTTTATACCCGGTATATGTAAATATACAAGGGTATACTGAGTTTAGTTCCGACTTTGTAACGCTTGAAAATGTTGATCACAGACATGTTTAGAATAGGTGTTTATAAAATCGCCTGATTCCGTCCATTGAACACGATAACTCAAAAATGGAAAAGAGATAACGAGCTGCAATTTTGTCTGTGTGTAGAACTAAAAAGTACGGTCAAGTTCGTGAATGGATGAAATCGGATCATGTTTTAGGTAAAATGTACAAAACTGTCTACCTTTGAAACCGTAGGAGATAGAACATAAATGTAAAGACAAAAAATTTCCCTTTTATAAAAATAAACAACTTTTGTTATAAACTATTTTGCATAAATTCAGGATATACCGGGTATTTAAGCAATCAACATAGTAGTTATTTTCACTTGTTGTATGTTAAACTACAGTTTGTTGTCAATGATTTGATAGGTGTGTGACAACCAGTACTATCACGGTAGAGATAACAGCAAAGCAATCAAACAAATGTACAGAGATATGAAGTATAAATATGATTGTGTTCATATCAATTTAAATATCAGCATATCATAACATATAATACATGCTATAAACCATATACTATGAGTGGTTATACATACTGTATATATATGTACACTGCACAGCATCAAAAGTGGCGCACTTCACACAAAAATTCATTTCAAATATTTTCTTTGAAATTTTTTTACATATCAATGACATTTTAGCGAATTTCCTGAAAGGAAATAGAGCTATTAGTCTCGTACCGAAGTCAAAATTTCACAAAAATTTTTTCAAATGTCCATCGATCCTACCTAGTAGATGTTAAAAATCACCATGTGTAAATTTATATATATATATATATATATATATATATATATATACATATATGGGCAGATCCATTACTTTTCTACAAAAACGTACGCACTCATGTCATCGATTTGGCAACTGATTGCGTTATCAAAAGTGCCTAGAAAAAAAAGATGATTCCCACAATATGAGCTTCATCCGCTAAAATCCGGCGGGTGTGGAATTTTTTTAAATTTTGAAAATGTCATGTCATTTTCAGAAGTTCATAGCTTCGTCTCTGAAAAACTTAGAAACTTGAAACAAACACCATTGTTTTCTACTCAGCTTCGACTTTCAGGCACTTTCAAAGCACACAAAATTGATTTAAAATCAAAATTTTGTTCCACTATTAGCCTTTACCCGACCCACAGTTTTAGCTAAATTTTGCCTAATTTATTAACATATACTCAGGTCAACGTATATGGAGCCTTTGGGCAGTCTCAGAAGCATTAGAAAAACGATTTCGAAGGGTGTACATTAAAATAAAACGATCGAAATTCAGATTTTTATATGGCCACAACCTATTCTAGAGTGAATTGAATGGAACACACCTGGAATGATCGCAAATTTGTTCCTTTTTTTTTAAATTAATTTTTTTTTCGTAGATTAGAAGGTTTTTTACGCAATTTTATGCCCAGACCAACAAAAACATATACAAATTTATAAAAATGTCGTTGATATGCACAAAAATTTCTAAAAAAATAATTTAAATTAATTTTTTTTTTGTGCGCCACTTTTTTTGCTGTGCAGTGTATATATATATATATATATATATATATATATATATATATATATATATATATATATATATATATATATATATATATATATGTATATATTTGTATGTTAGTATATATACTAAATATAGTAACATATAAATATACGACTATATACTAAAAAGTAGAAATATAATCATATTTAGCCAATTGATACTTATACCACTGAAACTAACGATATTGGGGTTGATAGTATGCTGTGCTCGTATACTTTTTTATTTATAATAATAATAATACACATGTATGATATCTAATTTATTAAAATTGGCTTATATTTCACGCTTCAATTATTTATAATATATTCTCTGTATATCGAACGAAATTGCGTGAATATCGTAAATAAATCTGGATTCAAATATATATATTTACTCTCATATATACGAGAATATAATTTTATAAAACATGTCGATTGCTTTCCAAAATCAAAGAATCCTTATGGGGGGGGGGGGGGGGTAAGTTTCTGATTGAGAATTGTGATTTTTTTTTAAATTTAATTTTTTTTTTCAATCAAAAGTGAAAATCACAACTAACTGAGTTAAATGCTTACATATCCTGAATTTATGAAAAAAATGTTGAGATAAAAGTTGTTTATTTTTAAAAAAGGAACATTTTTTGTCTTTATATTTATGTTCTATCTCTTACGGTTTCGAAGGTAGGCAGTTTTACCCATTTGCCCAAACATAGTCCGATTTTGTTCGTTCACGAACTTGACATTTCTTCTTAGTTCTAGAATACACACACAAAACTTTAGCCCCCCCCCCCCACTTTTTTTAAAAATAATTGACTAACTGCCGATACTGGGATTCGAGCCCATAACGTCCCAGTTTCCAAGTAGGCATACTGCGCAAACATACCGCCTTAGACCACCCGACCACTTGGACTGGTATAACTATACTAACAACTTTTATTCGAAACATTTTTCCGTAATCCGAATAAATAAGGGTACAAATCAATTATAAAATTTGTAAATGATAGCGCGACTTTTGACGCTGTATACAAAATGTATGCTGTAGCCACTGGACGCCATATTGATGACAAAGTAGTGTAATTGAGTGTATATTCCTGTTCATAAAAATTGAACCAGTAAGTCACATTCTAAACGCATTACTAAATATATGTATAGTATTACATACAGATACACTTAGAATGTTTCAACTGGTTCAATTTTTATGAACGAGAGTGTACATACACTCCCGATCAATAAAATTGAACAGATCTGAAATGTTAATTTTCTTACATATCATAAAACTCCTCACTCGTGTAACTCTTTGTATAATCATTCATTTAGAAACAAAGATAAGTAGTATATATTTTAAGTGTGAAAAAAGAAATGGAAGTATAGTAAAAAACATTTACTACAAGAATAATCAAAATTGTGAGAGACTGATTCGATTCAGATCTGTTCAATTTTATTGGACGGGAGTGTACATACATTGCATATTTCATACTGTTTTTTGCCAGATGGTATCGAAACTATCGTTTTACATTTCATAATAAACAGGAAATCTTAAAACAAAAAGTTCACAACAAAAGAAACTTGATGAGGGATGGGTTTGGGGGGGGGGTGGAGGGGGGTATTAGTGTTACGGGTTGCTGGTAGTAAAGTATATAATAAATTTTTTCTTCGAACCGATATTAAAATAGAATTCTAAGCAAAACAATGATCTTGGTAGCTAGACTAGCGGCAATGTTTCATTGGCTATAGTTTACACTTCAATTATTTATATATCAATATTTTTATATCTAAATATAAATAAATAAAGAATAAAGTAAGAACATCAGAGAAATAACAAACAAACAAACAAACAAACAAAAACGAACTGAGAACAGGACAGAACTGAACTGAATTGAACAAACAAAACTCAACAAAAACAAAAACAAAAACAAAAACAAAAACACATACACTTATTTATTATTTATAAAACTAGTGAATAAAATATACTACAATATGTTATACTTACATTACTACCTATAGTATGCACTGTAGTACTGTTAGTCCAGGCAACCGAATCTGGACTAACCATATACCGTATGTGTTGGAAAGCATTGCTAATAAAGAAACAATGTTAAATATTATTTACTATAATAACTATACACAATATGCTTAATAAAGAAATAAAAATAGTGTGGGTACTCTTTAGTGTGTCTGTTGTGTATGCTTGCTGGACTGTTTTGTACTGCATTAACATGTAATGAGAGTGGGTTAAATATGTTCATTGTTGTCTTCTTAAGTTTAGCCATTACTTCTAACAATTGAAAATTATTTTTTGAATATCCCTTATTGTTTGTAGGTGGAATGTTTGAAAATAAATTAATGGTGTAACATAAAACAACAATTCACACAAATTAAAAGAAAAATAAAACCCCAAAAAGAAAAAAAAAATAGAATTTCGACATAAAAAAAAAGTTAAATCAACGGTTCGAATATTCTTCCATTATTTGCTAAACAATATCCGAGTCGATTGTAGAAATCAACCCGGGTATTTTCTAGCACTTGAGGAGAAATATTCGCACAATTGTCAACAACTGTTTGCCTTAATTGTTGCAAATTTTCAGAACTATTCCGCGAATTTCCTTCACGAACTCCAGATGAATATCGGTATAGTTCCTATCATAGTCGGCTGCAGCCGCATATCCTACCAATTCCTAGTCTATACACAAAAATTCCTTCCACTCCACTCACAGCCTCGCATTCTTAGGCATCACAATGGACCTTATGGTCGAAGGGTAGACAATTTATATATCTATCTAACCTGTATCTCACACATTAATTCACCTCAACAAGATAGACAGATAGATATATCTTGGGGTATATAAATGAATTGCACTTCGACCTTATGGCCCATTGGAGCGTGCTAATCGGGTCTTATTGAAGGTTCATATATTCGGACCGAGCGCCTCACCAACATATGCCATGAAAGTTTCGGCTCAGTTGATTGGACTACATGTCTATAATGTAAGTAGTCACTATGTGTACAATATTCGTCCATGGATAACACTTTGTTGTTCCACTATTTATTGTCTATACATCTATAGTAGTTCTATCTATAGTACCTTCATGTATACTATTTTGTAGGTATGTTCTATAGCTATGAATATAGACCATTGAATTCTACTGCATACTAATAGCATAAAGATGGGATATATAATGCCCTAGCAACAAGCTCAAATACAGTCATCTTCTAATCAAGCTAGATCAATTATAATTCGGTTCGACATATTAGACAGATAGATACATAAATCTTGCAAAATACTGCACTTCGATTTTATGGTCCATTATGCTACCATTGTACATTATGCTACCAGTCCAAGTGGCCGAGCGGTCTAAGGCGTTATGTCTGCGTGGTATGCTTACTTGGAAACTGGGAGGTTATGGGTTTTAATCCTGACATCGGCAGTTTGTCAATTATTAAGAAAAAAAGGGGCGGTTAAGTGACTAAACTGTCGGCGTATGGACGAAGTAACCAGCTATGCTTGAGAAGGTTTTCTGCAGTTTCCTTCACGAACACCAGATTAATATCGGTATAGTCGGCTGCAGCCGCATATCCTACCAACTCCTAGTCTATACACGAAAATTCCTTTACAAAACGCAAAACTTTACAAACGCAAACTTTTGAACAAGTAGCTGAAACTTGTGCAAGAATCTCCTGTCGCTAAAAAACGCAACATCAACGCTAACTTTTCCTGCACTGGTATTGCTTTCCGGTAATGTGTGTGTCCTGTTTGGCAAATTTGGTGACCTAACATTTGTATCAAGTATTCAATGTCACAACTGGTCATTCGTAGAAAGTTTTTCAAGCTCCCATCACATCTTAATTCACCCGACAACGGATCGACGTCATCATCTTGAAAGTCTTTTAGCATGTCACTTCTACTATATCTAGCTCTTGCCTACAGAGAAGGCTTAACCCCGAAAAACTTCTAGGTGTCTACTGGTTCGCCAAAATAACACAGGCAACTGCAGCAAGAACCACGTCCTCTACTCTCGCGGAAACTGACGTGACGAAATGTTGATGACAAAACTGAAAGTAAAAACCAAATGTTAATAACATTTTGTTAATAACTTTTGTTATTAACCTGTGTTTCCAACAAAAAGTTGATAACATTTGTTACTAACTCTGGTTTCACACTTAAATCTGTTTTAATAGAAAAAGATATCAATTCCACAATTTCTTTAATGTTTTTTTAAATCTAAAAATTTTACCTCAAATTCTGCAATTACTTCTTGTGAAGAGTTCGCGACCGATCAACTAAAATTAACTTCACGATTGATCAACTTGTTGGCCACCCCTGCTATATACCGGGCACACAAATTTATTAGTATATATTGTAATTAATCTAATCATTTTTGCACTGAATATATAAATTTTCATAATATCAAATATATTCCATTATAAAAAATGATAATTTAATATAATTTATATATGAAATTCGATACACCTACTCCATATAATATTTAATTTAATATTAAATTTATAATTTTAAACAGTATTTGCTATAAAATTAATTAAGCGCAATATTTTAGTTTCAATTTAAATTTATTACGAATAATTAATTGGATTTAATCATAATTAAAACTACTTATATACAGAGTGTCCCGTAAGTCACGGATACAACTGAAGGTATGTATAGAAATTTGAATTCTGAGACGAAAAGTCCTTTATCATTTTTGAATCAGACGTACAGGTAATTAGTTATTAATTAAAATAAGTAATTTTTTCCTCTAGACAATCTAGATAATTGATATTCGATTGAATTTCCTATGCCATTCCAGGCTTTTATAAAACTTGAAGAACATAAAATTCAGGGCGGAAAAAACTTTGCCACCCTCTTTTTAGGTATTTCAATTTATAAGAATGTTTTGAAATATAATAATCACATTTATTACAAAAATTCTTACACGTATGCCACTTACATTGATATAACAGGTATAGAACACTTATGATTATCCCATGACGATCAACAAGATAAAGTTAATAGCGAATTGAATATAAAATGCAAATCGACTTCCAATTAGAACTAGAACGATACTGTTAATATTTATATTTTTATTGAAAAATAATATACTTGTTAGAATTAATAATAATAACAAAACTTCTGCCTTTGACTAAAACTTTATTCGTCAACTTTTATTAAGAGCAAAGTCTTTTAAAAAAAATATGAAAAGTTTCAAATATTTACAAGATATTATTAATATTTATTGTGAATTTTTTGGGCCGTCCCTGCTACCCTCACTACGATACGCCACTGCTTCGTACATAACCGTGCCTATTACTGAGTTTCTGATAAAAATATTAACTGAAAAATTGTTATCTTTTTACGAAAGGAGAACACAGATATCGATAGATGTTTAATTCTCTATTTTAACAAATAAATGTATTGCAAGGTTGATTTCTTCGATTATTAGTTGTATTATAATCGGACTACTTTTAACGTATATCTACAAAATATATAGGATGGTTCCTATACGTAGGCAATGTATATATACTCGTATATATGTGTTTGTAAATATACAATATATATAGTAGAATATACATGATTGTTGGTATCTTGGGAAATCACAATAACAGTAGGTATGTTTGTTTGTTGTTTTTTATTGTTATTTTAGCCACAAATAAACAAATAACACATATAACAGCCACATACATACAACCATTTGTATTTATCAAATTATATTACATATTATATAAAATATATTCTCAATATCAATTGAACCTGAGCACATACTTTAAGACATCAGCAGTGGTGTTGCTCCACTGCTCTCTATGCAATGCATATTACAAACTTAAAAAAAAGGCGTCTGTCTCATTTGTAAGCAGTGTTTGTACATACATTTTATTATTTTGCACAACTTTTTGTAATACAGTGGGTTGCCAAATTATTAGGTAGCTTTTTCTTGGCAATTTGTTGATGGCAGAAGTCGAATTTCTCATATCAAGCATTTGATGTCAAAGAATCTTTTCAATGTTCAGACATATTACTTAAATGTCGAAGTAAGTAAAGATTAGTCACCTATGTTAGTATAACATATAATCGAAAGGCAACCATTCCAACAATGGATAGTTTGACGCAAGTTTACAAAACAATTAAAAAATATATAAATAGTAAATAAAAATTAATAATACATTGAGATCAAGATAATGAGAGATCATATGCATTCTACTACCATAACATTTGGTAGCTCAGAGACAACAGAGCGTTGTTCTAGAATTCCAGATAGCGTGGATTCGATTCTCATCCTAGTTGTATATGATTTTTCATATTTGAGAATGTTATCGAAGAATATTTATGCATGATTTAACACCACCTTTTTACCAGATAATATTGAAGTTATTCTCTGATCTAGTACAATTCTCTTGATGTGAGTTTTATCGAAAATTTCTTGAAGAATACCAAGTAGTAAATTGCCAAAGACTTTATAAGAATGGTTTTCGAATTACGAAGAAATTTCAACGTCATACCCATAATACCATACAAATGTTTCAACGTTTTTAGTTTGCCAGAATTTCTTCCATTATCTGACATGAATTGTCAGGTAAAAGAATGATTGCCAACAAGCGGCCATTAATCGAAAAGTAATGTCATGTTTGGACTCCCAAATTCCCAAAAATCCAAAACATTCCAAACAATGCATAGAAAAGCATGCTAAGACGCATCGAAACTATTATTAGCAAAAGGAAGTTAGGAAAATTAGTATTTAATCCTAAAAGATTTAATCCACAATACAATATTGCAACAAATTGGGTTGACTGTTCCTAATAATTTGGCAACCCACTGTATATTATATAATATATTCGGGTATGCTAAGTTTAGTCTCATGTAAGTAACGGTTGGATATATTGATCGTAGTACAGGTGTTTATAAAATATTCTAATTATTACATTTTCAGATGTTTGTCTGACCGTCATTACGATAACTTCAAAACGAATAGAGATAGCAACCTACAAAAGCGTATTCTAGAGCTAAAAAATACCATCGAGTTCGTAAATAGGAAAAATTGCTGTTACCAACTGCTAGCAGAGCTTTTAGTTTCGTTTTTTTCTATTCCGTTATTTTCAGTTATCATGCTGAGCGATAGATGGACATCAAGTAATTAGGACATATTTTGAACAAATTTCTGATGCAAATCTTCAACAAATATGTCATATTTCAATATAAAATAAACAACCTTGTAATATAACCTTGAAAAAAAGTATCAAATTTCATGATAAAATGATTTATACCTGTTCCACTATTGAGTACATACAATTTAAAGACACTTAAAAGTCTGTCTAAACATTGAAATTAAATTAAAACATATTTTGATTACAAAATTTAGATGTTGAGCAGAATTCGTGTTTTGCAACTCACGTTTCAGGTACACACAAATTCAATATATTTGAAATAGTAGGTCATATTCGAAGCGAATATAGTATTACTGAATATATATATATATATATATATATATATATATATATATATATATATATATATATATATATATATATATATATATATCATTACATACAATAACACTTCGAATGTTTCAACTGGTTCATTTGTTTTGAATGAGAGTGTATCTTCAGTTCTTTTGTGATATACCGATTTGTCTCACATGAAATGTGGATTTTGAATCTTGGCCGATAATGCTTTTAGGGGCTTACATACATAGATAGATGGTAATGGCTGCCCAGGACGGGATACACTGCAGCCAGACGGTCCATTGTGATGCCTAAGGATGTGAGGATGTGAGTGGAGTGGAAGGAATTTTTGTGTATAGACTAGGAATTGGTAGGATATGCGGCTGCAGCCGACTATGATAGGAACTATGCCGATATTCATCTGGAGTTCGTGAAGGAAACTGCAGAAAATCTTCTCGAGCATAGCCGGTTACTTCGTTCTTGTCCATGCACCGACAGTTTAGTCAATTAACCACCCCTTTTTTTTTCCTTAATAATTGACAAACTGCCGATGTGGGGATTCGAACCCAAAAACTCCCAATTTCCAAGTGGGCATACTGCGTGGACATGACGCCTTAGACCGCTCGACCACTTGGACTGGTTTTAGGGGCTTACTGGCAGAGCATATGAAAACAATCTTCTGACAGAGCAAATGAGAGGGGTATGTAGGCGCATACTGACTTTACAGAAGGATATTAATTTAGTACTTGAGTTTTTTATTTTTGTCTACTAAATATCGCAATTCTGTCCTGGTCACAGAAATTAATGAACAGGAAGACCGAACTAAGCACAAATAATACTTAGACCGTAGAAATTCAACTTGAAAGTAATTGATATCAGATCTCTGTCCGCCTTGATGAACAACAGTGAGTACTTGAACTAAAAGTACTTTAAGTATTATTCTGACAATATTTTAAGTGACGCTACTGTAGGTAAATATTGAGGATTTATGTTACAAGTACAAATACCCAGTATTACAAAAGTACTTGAACTACTTTACTTAAATAACTGCTCAGCTCTGCTTACAGTTTTGCGTTGTATCTTGGAAAAACAAAACATTTTCATATGAACTGATTTTTCTTATTTTGGTAAGTTTCCCGATCTGTTTAAAAAAAAGGAGTACAATTTTCACTCTATTATTAGAATGAATAGAAATTCAATCAGTTAAAGTTAACTGTAGTTAAATTTATCCAATTGTTTTATAACCAAGTGAAAATTACAAGTAACTGCGTGAATTGCTTTAATATCACGTATATACTGAATTTATGAAAACAAGGAACATTTTATGTCTTTAAATTTGCGTTCTATCTCTTACGGTTTAAAAGATAAACAGTTTTGTTAATTTTGCTCAAATATGGTCCGATTTTGTTCATTCGAACTTGACCTTACTTTTAGCGAATTTCCTGAAAGGTCTCTATTGGTCTTGTACTGACATCAAAATTTTGGAAAAATTTTTTCAATGTCCTTCGATCCTACTAGTAGATGTCGAAACTCACCATCTGTAAAATTTATATATATATATATATATATATATATATATATATATATATATATATATATGTGTGTCTGTAATCGCTCTAGCGGTCACAATTTTAATCTGATTGGAATTAAATTTGGTATTGGAGACGCTTTTGGTATTTAAAAGGTCAAGTTTGTTGATGGGTAAAGTCCGAAAATCGGACAAGGGAAAAGAGGGGTTTAAAGGAAGGGGGAAACACAAAATTTGACATATCTTCCATAATATTCGAAAAATCGAAAAATTTATAAGAAGTAAAGTTGTAGGTATTAAGTTTTACTGTAATTTTGTTTCTTATCATTTTTTCTGTTACACTAATATTTACAGAAATATTGACGGTTGAAGATTGAAATTTAAATTCCTTAATATCTCTGTACACATTAGAGTTTGAGCAAAAATGATAAGATGATGAATTGTAGCAAACTTGATAATCTACAACTTTATTCCTTACGCATTTTTCGATTGTTCTAATATTAAGAGAGATATTTTATATTTTGTGTTTTCTTCTTTCTTTATAACCCCCTTTCCCCTTGACGTATGTCATATATTAATAAAATTGGCCTTGCAAATACTAAAATCATATACGACATTTCATTTTGATCAAACTAAAATTGTGACCGCTAGAGAGTGATTTATGTATTCTAAGGAAATTCGCTAAGTTGAAGCAGCTCCTGCGTAATGAATTTTTTTAGATCTAGAACACACATTTGAAATTACAGGTTGCTGACTCCTCGTTCGTTTTGAGCTATCGTGTTTACGGATGGAGGGACGGATACACAACTGGACTAATTGATTCAACCGTTACAAAATCGGTAAACTAAACTTAATATATCCTGCGTATATATTATATACCGGGTATAAAAACCAATTACTTACAATAAATTAAAATAATCTAGATTACATTTGAACAACTTCAAAACCATAAAGTACATTAGATGAACGTTTGTTTGTTTATATCATTGACAAATAAAATACAATGACGACTATATTTATACAATTATCGAAAATAATTGAAAATCAAATACTAATATTGTTAGGATACGTTAGTAGGTACCTACGTAATTCTATACGAAGGCACTCACTCTTGTTGTCGTATACATACGAGATAGATAAATGTATTTGTAACCATAGTAACACACACATAATACCCTCATTGAATGGTCAACAATCGATCGATAACTATTGGAATTATATTATATAACAAATGAAATGCATTCAAACATGATACTTCATACCATACAAATACCATTTAATATATAATAATATATCTTTATTATATTTTTAGAAAACATCTTACAGCAATACACACACACGACTTCAACTATTGTATCAAATTGTTGCACAGCAAATGCATTTTAAATACGTTCAAAAATTGTATGAATGATACAATCTAATTCAAATGTATTGAACCTTATATGCGCGTATGGGGAAAATATTTCAAAGTAGAAAGGTAACTTATTTTAATCGAACTACTCCAAGTAGCCCAGCGGTCTAAGGCGTTATGTCTACACAGTATGCATACTTGGAAACTGGGAGGTTATGGGTTCGAATCCCGACATCGGAAGTTTGTCAATAGGGAATATGCATGAAAATTTTTTTTCACATTTATTTTCAGAATATGAAAATACTGTAATAATATTTAAAAACGAAATTAAAATCCGACAAATATCAAGGAAGCTATAAGCTTTTAAAGATTATTATCTGTCTCTTTCTTGCAAAAATACTAAAAACGAAGTTTTACGTGTATTTTAAATGGTGAAAGTGTAATATGACGTCACATAACATATCAAGAGGGCTATCATCCTCTTTGTCTAATGGGGAATTTCAATCATTCATATCTCGCTTATTTTTAAAGTTATTTAAAAAGTAATTTTACCTTGAAATTTGTCAAGTAAACATGCTTCAATTCAAGTGAAAAAAAAATTTCATGCATATTCCCTATTATTAAGAAAAAAAGGGGGGTGGTTAATTGACTAAACTGACGGCGTATGGACAAGAACGAAGTAACCGATTATGCTTGAGAAGATTTTCTGCAGTTTCCTTCACGAACTCCAGATGAATATCGGCATAGTTCCTATCATAGTCGGCTGCAGCCGCATATCCTACCAATTCTAGTCTATACACAAAATTCCTTCTACTCCACTCACATCTTTAGGCATCACAATAGATCTTGTGGTCGAAGTGTAGCCCATCTAGAGCAGCCTCTACAATCTATCTACCTAATCTATTTTAATCGTATGTAAAAAATGACCATTACTTGGAGGAGAAATTTTATTTCATCTCAGATTCTTATAAGCTAAAAAAGAATGTAAAATATTTGTCTGTAAACAAATATCAGACAGAAATATGTCATGGACATTCAATAATAAAAGGACACTGACTCTTGACAGGACACTGTCGATTGAACTACCACCTCCACAACTTGGGGATCTCTGATGATCCCACTTGTAGGGCTTGTATGGAGGACGATGAAACCTCCATACATATTATATGCACCTGTAGAAGCCTGCAGGATGTCAGATATAGAATGCTTGGATCCGAAACTTTGGATTCATCAATCCTGGGGGTAATCTCGGCGGAGAAATTGTGGGCCTTCTGTGTGGCATCCGGCCTCAACAGAATCCTATAGCTGCATCTGCTTAAAATAGCACCTCTTACCCGGAGACGTCTCACCTTCGGGTAACAGGTTGTTCTCAAGGAGGGCACAGAGGATCCCTTGGTCTAAGTGCTAGGTACCCATTTGCGGTACCCCTCTTTCTAATTATTATTATTATACCTGTTCCACTATTGAGTACAATTTAAATCCACATAAAAGTCTGTGTAAACATTGAAATTAAATTAAAACGTACTTTGAGTTAAAAAAACCTTTGATATGAAACTGAATTCGTGACTCGGCAACGGACATACTAATATTATTAATGAATAAAATAAAAAATAAAACGTTGATAGTATGATGATATCAAATCATAATTGATATTTATATAAAAATAAATATATAACATTTAGCTGTAATTATAATTATAATTATAAGATAAGGTAATTAATTAATATATGTTATGAACATGTATATGTTTACATGTATGTATATGTGTGTTTGGTATATACATATTACATACATAGCAAGCAGGAGGTCTCTGGAGTCAACTCACTTTAAACTATAACATATTAGTTGATATAATATGTGATGTCGGATCCACAATACTCACTATTCGATTTCAGTAGGGCCTCGGTAATCCGGACTCCCGCTTGTTCGGTGATCGCTGTAATCCGGCCGGACAATGGGGTTCGCCGGGGAGGCGGGCGGGTATAGGTGCGAGCTGGCATGAGCCAATTCGTCGTCAGTCTTTTGTTTATCGCCTTTCGTGTAGTACGTAAAGTGTCAATTTAGCGCGCCCGCTAACATCATGGCGCCGCCACGTAAACATTCAACATTAACATTAAAAGACAAATTGCGGATTATAGAAATGTTAGATAAAAGTGACAGCTACCCTGTCATTGCTCGGAAGTTTGGTATAGGCAGGTCAACTGTAGGCGACATAAAGAAGACGCCTCGATAATTCGGAAAGGGTCTTGTTTTTTCCTCTCCGGATTAACGAGGCCCTACTGTATTCTTGAATTTCATTAAAGATTATTAAGATAATCAAAGAGAACTCTAGATTTTTTTGATATTATATTTCAAATTTTGCCCCTATTCCTAGAACATTTGTCTATATTTTATAAATACGTATTTCGACTACAATGTGGTCATTATCAGTATGAATTAGCTAATCGTAACTATCTCTGGGATATGGATTCAGAGATATGGTGCTTGTTGCTAATTTTAGAATACCAAAAGCGCCTCAAATACCAAATTTCATTCCAATCGTAAAAAAACTGTGACCACTAGAGAGTCCAAGACATATATATATATATATATATATATATATATATATATATATATATATATATATATATATATATATATATAATGGTTTTTAACATATAGTAGGTAGGATCGATGGAAATTTGAAGAAATTTTTACGAAATTCCAACATTGGTGCAAAAACAATACCTTCATTTCCATTGGAGGAAATTCGCTAAAAAAAAGAAACGGTACTTTTGGAGTTGATAGTATATTGTTAGTAAGGGAATACTTCAAAAACAGTTATCTAAAATTAGAATGTGATTAAACAACGATATCGTTCGCATATCGTTCGTTCGTGTAATGTAAATAAACATAACGTGATACTGATATCGATATTGATAATTTGATTATGCAGTAGACAAATGAAAGAAGATTTAAATTAAATAATAATTTCCCCTAACTGACGTTCTTACTCCCTGATATGTACATACGGTACTATCAACACCAAAAGTCGCGTCTCGTTTAATAAATTTATCGAGTATCGAATCCATTGGATTTTTGACGTGAAAACGATGATTTACACGGTACGCTGTACTTAGTTGCTTGAAATACTGTAAGATTTCAGTTAATTCCAGCATGTAACCACTTTTCGACAGATTTTGCTCATTATTTGTTCACAGACTAAAAATAACATTTTCTAATAAATCCCGAAGTTTCAGAATTTTTGACCGTTTAGAACGCGAGATAATTAATATCAAAGTTATCATTCTCTCTCATTAGAAGCATATAAAACTTCATGCCCGTCCAATTGTTATCTGTTGTATTAGAAAAAATAATCGACAGAATTAAAAAAAAAAACTAGGAGAGTAAAGATAAATAGTTATTATATAAATTTATAAAAAAATAAATCGTGTGTTACCGTTTTGTTTTCGAAATATTAAAGTTTAAATTTATTTATTTTCTTCAACATAACATTATTTTGTATATGTGAACATCGTTTTTGTCTATGTGTTGTATATGTGTGTTTATGTATTGGTGCTATAATAAAATCAAACCGGTTTGTTGTACTAATTGCATAACACAGTGCTGGAACGTCCTTAATAAAAGCAACGCGACTTTTGGCATGGATAGTATATACTATATAGTACATGTATGTTATTATATGTAATATGTGTGTGACAATATAAGATGTGTTGATACGATTGTATACCTATAGCCGAACTACCACCAGTAGGTAGCAGCCAGCTAGCAGCTAGTAGCTACTAGCTAGTAGCTAACTGTGCTGTTTATATTGTGTTGTTATATTATATTTACAGTGTGGCTATCACATGTATGTATATATATATACCGTGTATATATATATATATATATATATATATATATATATATATATGTATATATATATATATATATATATATTTATATATATATATATATATATATATATATATATATATATATATATATATATATATATATACCGTACGTGTTGAAAAGCATTGCTAATAGAGAGTCAATGTTAAATATTTTTATATTTACTATAATAACTATACACAATATATAAAGAAATAAAAATAGTGGGGCTACTCTTTAGTGTGTCTGTTGTGTATGATTGCTGGACTGTTTTGTACTGCATTAACATGTAATGAGAGTGAGTTAGATATGTTCATTGTTATCTTCTTAAGCTTAGCATTACTTCTAACAATTGAAAATTCTTTTTTGAATATCCCGTATTATTTGTATGTGGAATGTTTGAAAATAAATGATAGTATTCTATTAACTGTATAACATAAAACAACAATCCACACAAATTAAAAGAAAATAGAATTCCGACAAAAAAAAAAGTTAAACCAACGGTTCGAATATTCCTCCATTATTTGCTAAACAATATCCGAGTCGATTGTAGAAATCTACCCGAGTATTTTCTAGCACTTGAGGAGAAATATTCGCACAATTGTCAACAATTCTTTGCCTTAATTGTTGCAAATTGTCAGGCCTATTCCGCGAATAGTTCTATATTTTAAAAACTCCACAAAAAAAATTCGTTAGGAAATCTGGCTGGCCACTTGAAGGTTCCAAAACAACTCATAAGACGTTCCTGGAATGTTTGTTCCAGGAACAGCCTTACTATCATGGTATTGTGTGCAGGGCAAACATCTTGTTGGAACCATACAGATTCTAGGTCTAAATTAGGAAGAGCTCTAACAGTTGGCAAAATACTATCTCGTAACAAACTGAAATATTTTTGAGAATCTAAAGATCCGTCAATGAAGAATGGTCCTATAATAGGGTCACCCAATATTCCAGTCCAGACATTCAGTTTCAGTATGTATGTGTATGTATATGTGTATGGTTTTATAGTCAATATTTTATTTATTTATTTAACATTGATTCTCTATTAGAAATGCTTTTGAAAACGGTCTGTATATATATATATATATATATATATATATATATATATATATATATATATATATATATATATATATATATATATAAATATAAATATATATATATATATATATATATTGTTATTCAACAGGTTATACAATATACACTGCAAGCAATATAACATAACATTATACAGTTATGATAAATATAATATACAAACAAACACTGGAACAACAAACTAAGTTAATCATTTAAATATCCTGTGTATATTGAGTTCTCTATGAGTATAGTTTAATTTTAGATTTACACACGTATAGATGTAAAAAAATATGACTTATATTTGTATACCAAGTGTATATAGATATTAGGGTGGCTCTTAACAAAGATGTTTTCGAATTTCTATGGTCCCAAGGGCGCATTTCCAAATTGTTGAAAAAAAAATTCCTTGAAAATTTGAGCTCTTTAATATCAAATCATAAGAGATCTTTTTTTTTAGAGTGTTAAATTTTCTACAACACTATTTATTTTTCATTATTCGTCACCAACATAATGAACAAAAGAAATTTTTCGCATGTTTTTTTCCATAAGAAACTTTGTGGTGGGAAAGCGGACAATCTTAGAGTTGATATTACGAGCTTAAATTTTGAGAGAAGATTAAAAAAAACCGCTACTTTTGTGGCCCTGTATATATGCCAGTCAATCACTGACCTCTATTTAACTGGACAGAATATTCTTATGGACCTAAACTTAAAATAACGATCAAAATCAACTAGTCAAGGTACTAAATTTTCTTTCACTGGGCTTACGTGACTAACAAGGTTATGTGTGTAGTGAAAATACATGCGACAGTCACATATACAATAACCAAAAACATTCTTATTACACACATTTGCCACGCACACGCACTGAAGAAGAAAATTAGTACCATGGCTAGTTGAAGAGTGCTTCAATTCGGCGTAGCATGGGATAATCTGTCCAGTTGTATAGACATCAGTGTTTGGTTCATAAAAATTGAACCATTCTAAGTACACTCCCGTTCAAAAAAAATGAACATACCTGAAATGTTAATTTGCTTACATTTCATAAAACTCCTCACTTTTGTAACTGTATATTATTTATTTATAAACAAAGATAAGTAGTATATTTTTTAAATGTGAAAAAAGAAATGAAAGTTTTATATTTTTTATTTATGTAAACAAATGATGTAAACAAATCATTTACTACAAGAATAATAAAAAATGGAGGAGACTAATTCGATTCACATCTGTTCAATTTTATTGAACGTGTGTGTATGTAATATTATACATATATTTAGTAATATATACGAGCTTAGAATGTGACGTACTGGTTCAATTTTGATGAACGAGAGTGTATCTGATGAACTCTTTACAGTATTAAAACAACATTACGATGTCCAAGTGTTCCGTACACATGTGGTACTTGGTAATACGGCGGTGTTGGCATGTCATATACCAGAGTTCGTACGGAACTATGTAAGTGTATCATCATGGTTCAAAGACGACAACATGCTGCTGGCTGGCCGATCAGATGCTGGTGGTCGTTTTCTCGTGACATCCGGTACTGGCAATCTACATATACGGTCTGTGCGTGAAGATGACGCTCAATCATTGTACAGTTGTTTAACAATACATTCATTAACACATGAACGCAAACGGAGTCCATCAATACAATTAACAATATCTGGTATTAATCAATGTATTAATTACTACATACAGTAAAACCTCGTTATCGAACCAATTCAATCAAATGGTAATTTACTTACAATAGAACTAACTCTAAACATTCAATTCGCTTTAAAGTAGTTGTCATGCTAAGGGACCATCCATAAACCACGTAACACATCTTACGGGTGGGGGGAGGTATGCTCTTATGTAACGTGCTGTTATGTGGGGGGGTTTTTCTCAAACTCGAGAAAAACTTAATTGAAGTTCGAATAATTATTATGGGAAGCAATGAAGATGACCCATTTTAACCCAGCAGTTCTATCAGTTTTTTATTTTTAATAAAAAAACGACACTTAAGAATCTTTTAAAGAAAATTCCTATAAATTATTGGATTTGTTTTGCGTATTTCAAAAAAAAACAACAAACAAAACGATGGTTATTGACCGTTTCATTGTTTAGTTATAACAACGCAAAGTGAAGTATTTTATAAATAAATATACGTGTCGGCTATGCTATATGTTTTTTTGCTGCAGCGAGCATTGCAAAACATTCGGTCAGGGTGAATTTTTTTGCGAAAAAACATAACTTTTAGCAGAGAAAATCAACCGTTTATCTTCATCAATTTTATCCTTTTTCTTTAAGAAATGGCCAGGTCTGGACCCAATTAATCCGGATAATTGGAGTTGTAATGAATCTATCACCTTTGAAACTCCCCCCCCCCCCCCTATTTATTTCGAGCATTATGCACAGCCAATAATAAATGATTAAACACTGTCAATAGGTACTTTAAAACAGGTATCCAAATAGAAGGAGGTTCGAATGAAAGAGGTTCTACTGTAATTAGTATTGATATTTAATTTATTAAATAATACGACTATTTATAGCTGCTACAGGTAGTATGCCTCCACGATTAACAGCACGTACACAAAATAAAATATCGATGGAGGAAGGTACTGACGTACATTTATCATGTGCTGCACAAGGATATCCATTACCCACATTTACGTATGTATTAATCATTAAATTGCAGTTAAACCTGGTTAAATCATTCCCTCGTAATGAATGAATATTTTATTTTATATCAGAATCTGTTTTGGACAGGGGAGGGAGTTGCGACAGGAGATAAAATAAAAAATCCATCCCATAACGTTTTCTGCCCAACAAATGTGGCCAGAAAAACTGTGAGAGAACAATTCGGTTTTTCTATGGTAAAATACATATTTTTCTCGGCAACGGTTGATGTTATTCGAATAATTTGGTTTTTCTCTATTTTGAGAGTAAGCGCCCTTCTTACGGATGGTGCAGTTCTGGAAGAAAACTTCAGGGTAAAGGCAGGCTAAGGTCTTCATCGACAAGACCTACGATCATCCTGTCACCAAACATTAAGATCATTACCAAACTTCTGTTTGAACACTGCCCACTGAGGTATCATCTTAAGAAGATCACCAAGGCCGAGAAGGATGCTTGTCGCTTCTGGAATAAGGTGGCAAAAACAATGCCATCGAGCATAAGACTTCTTGGGTGAAGCTTTGCCCTTACTAATTGAAGTGAGGTGACTTAACCAAGGTAAAACTCAGTGGCAGGAGGCTTTGCCTCAGGGAGTACCCGTCACCAGTAAAAGACTGAACTTCTTGGGTGGAGCTTTACCCTTACCAAGTGAAGTGAGGCAACTTAACCAAGATATAATTCCAGGTTTCATCAAGGACCTGTCATGTCAAAATACATCTTTCAGACCATAGTGACGAGAGGCTTTCTTTCTAGGAGGTACAAGCCAAACTTAGCTTTATCTGTTATCAACTACATATCTGATTACCAATGTTACTTTCAGAAGTTTCACTGTATGATTGTTTCAATTCCCAGCTAATTGCTTAATACTTGTCTCAGATAAGTAGGTCACGACGCTCTCCCATTGTGAAGTTTAGGATTTCAGAAACAGATTTGATTTAACCAGGTTACACTGTACCAATATTATACCAATTAAATTAATTGTTTTTTTAAATTTCTTTTTATTTATAGTTGGTATCGTGATAACGGTAACAATGGATTAGAACCAATACTAAGCACAATTCGAATAAACCCCTCAAACGATGTTTTGTACATTCGACGAGTTCAATTCGATGATGCTGGTACCTATGTGTGTCACGTGATCAATCAATTCGGAGAACAACGTATTCAAATGCATTTAACTGTAACAGCACATCTAAAGGTCATTGTGTTGCCAACATTACAGGTAAGTGAATGGACGGTCCTTATAGTAGGAGCCTCTAATCGGACCTTTTTATAATAAAATTGTTTTCAGTATTGATAAAGATTATTCAAATAATCAAAGAGAACTCTAGGTTTTTTGAAATTACATTTCAAATTTTGCCCCTATTCCTAGAATATTTGTTTATATTTTATAAATACGTATTTCCACTATAATGTAGTCATCATCAGTATGAATTAGCTAATCGTAACTATCTCTGGGATATGGAGTCAGAGATATGTTGCTTGTTGATAATTTGGTGCGTGTCTCACAATGATATTAAAAAAGTTCTGTCTTTTATACGGTTTGACGGAGGGTATGATCTGACCTAAAGATTATTTGAGTTGTCAGACTAACGGATTAGGTTTGTGAAGAGCTCCATCTATTTATTGACGGTATTCCATTGTGGCCATGCGACGTTGTTTTTGTCACTACAGTGAAGGTATCGAAGCTGACCTTAATATTCAGGTATTCGATTTTTTGAAAATGGTTTAATTTTGTTAAATCAGAATTTGGAATTGGACCATTGTCTAAATTCATTATCTGTTTTCTCAATTTGTATATGTAGATACTTTCGTATGCATCTAATTCTGTGGGGTTTTGTACCGATTTCAGTAGTTTTAGATTCGATTTGTTTCGACATTGTAGTCGAAATACGTGAAATACAAACAAATGTTCTAGGAATAGGGGCAAAATTTGAAATGTATTGATGTTAATGTTCTTTAATTTTGTTCACGATCATAAATATTTCAGTTTTCGAGATACTCGGCAAAAGTCTGTTTCCCGTATCATCGCTCGAATTCCAAGAAGACGGATATAACAACGATATAGATTTTATTGCGATAGATTACAAATAATTTCACTAAATTGAGCAAAGAAATGCATATTTACCCCACAATGCATTCGGGGGTTAGAAATTATGCTTCGAATTTGAAAAATCATTGATCGATTACTTCAATTCGAAGTAATTCATTCAAACCAAAAACCATTTTCTGAATAATTTAGCGAAGGTTCTCTAAAGTTCTTCGTCTAGTTTTAACCAGGACTCCGCAATCTTGAAAACTGTACAAAGTTAGTTAAATTTAATACAAAATTTGAAAAATTTGACCCAAACTTACTAGAATTACATACCAAGTTTGTGAAAATCTAATAAAATATGACCGTGTTAGAGCAAAATTAATTTTTATGGAACTCAATGGCGTTACCAAGATCAAAAATCGATTTTCTAAATATGTTTGGCGAAATTTGATCTGATTTTATGAAATTTTTTTTATACTCCACTAATTTTGGATCATATTGCATCCTATTCAAATATATCATCTCTTTGGATGGCGTTAATTTTGCAAAAAATCCAATTATATTTTCCATAATACACTTCAAACTTATTAACATTAATTTGACACCATAGAATCTGGGTAGCTCAATTAGCAGGTCTGGAATGAGAGAGGTCTTGGGTTCAATCCCCAAGATGTGAAAATAATGTTACAAATGTTCAGACATATAACTTAAATGTCAAATAAAGTAAACTCTAGTCACCTCCGACAGTATAAATTAATCGAAAGTCACAAACAAAAGTTTTAAATATATAAAAATAAATTTTTAGATTGTGAATTCTGGTGAGAGTGCTCTATTCAATTGCACAGTACTTGGTTCACCGGTTGACAGTGTCCAATGGCTGCACAATGGTCATTTTATTAATAAGTCAACCATACTGAATACTAAAATTAAATTATTAACGCCGTACATTTTACAAGTGAATGATGTCACACGATTAAATCGTGGCATGTATCAATGTATTGTACGCAATCATTTTGAGACTGCACAAGCTAGTGCTGAATTACGTCTTGGAGGTAATTTTTATTGTAATTTACTATTATTTTTGTACCTCCATATACATGCTACAATGAAGAGATTTTTTTTCTAAGTTCATGTCCTTTTTTCCAAGTTGTATAGCCATTTTGTGGATTATTCATTCGGTTTTTGAGAAAAAGTTTCGAATAAATGTTGTTAGTATATTTATAATAAACAACTTTTATTCGAAACATTTTTTCGTAAAGTAAATAGATTAGGCGCAAATGAATTGTAAACACCACTAATGTAGTCGATATCGTGCAACTGTATCAACTGTTTACAGTGAATTTGTGCCAAATCCATTCGGTTTTCGAAAAAAAAGCTTTGAACAAAAGTTGTTAGTATTTTTATAACGAACAGCTTTTACTAGAAACATTTTTTCGAAAACTGTTGGAATTTAACATCAATCAACCGTATAATTTTTTAAATGTCATTGACGAATCTGTGACAGTAAAGGTTTCTTTTAAGATAATTTTTTTTTTTGAAGAATTCATAAAATTGGTCAATTTAATACTTAAATCTATCGTTATAACTTGTATATAGAGGTCATATGTTGTTTTTAAATCATCATTGCCATTGAAATTTGTATCAAATACAATGAACGCCATCTGCAATTGAATTTGTCAAATAAAATAAATCGCTGTATTATCAACCCTCATACGACGCCGTGTTTGTTTTCGTTTAAAATGCCAATATGAATTTATTTTACAAGTACGAAGTAACATGCGGTCCCTTTTGTGGGTTGTTATATAAAATTTTCAGGAATGAATAAAATAGATGTAAAATTAATGATTTATATCAAAATGAATTTTAAAATTAGCCATAGTTATTCGAAATTACAGAACTCATACCACAATATTTGTTTATGTGTTTTCAATTGAATATTCATTAATTAAACGATTTACTGTGATTCAATCGAATTAGCGATTTCTTCCGTAAAAATAGTTTAGTGCTTGTATTTTTCATCTCTGCTTCTTTCTAAGTTGAGGAGATATTTCTAAGTTGAGGAGATATTTTAAATCCAAGTATATTTTTTACTATATCCGTTTACATCGAGTATTTTGGTTTTATGGACCATACGAGTCATTTTTTTTAAATTTTATAATTGATTTGTGCCTTATTAATTCGGTTTTCGAAAAAATGCTTTGGATAAAAGTTGTTCATTAGAAATTTAGTAACAATTTTTATTCGAAACATTTTTTCGAAAACCGTATGAATAAGGCACAAATCAAGTATACAATTTTATAGGCCGCAAGAGTAGGGTTCTTTACAAAATTTTGTAGTTTATTCATTCGTCTTTTGGGAAAATTTTTCGAATAAAAGTTGTTGGTATATTTATAATGAACAACTTTTATCCGAAGTATTTTCTCGAAAACCGAATTTTATACAGCTCTTTGTGTAACTCACTGACTCGCGTATACAAATTCTAACCCACTTCTAGACATGCTAGAAGGATGCGGTTTTTTAAATCGACGGAGAATAACTTCAAACTTACAGGAAAAATCGGAAAACTTTAATTTTCCCAACGCAACCCTCACGAAAATGGGAAAAACCCTTCTTTTTTTATTTCTATTCATGCTAGAAGTGTGCGGTTTCTTGCATTATGTCAAGGACTCGGAGCCAAAGTCGAAGGCTGCCACTGGGCTCAACAGAGTACCGATGTGAATAAGGTACAAATCAATTGTAAAATTTTGAAAAATGAGCGCAATATGTTTGGCTATGTGTACTATGGGCCACAAATTAAAAATTTTATACCCATATTCATTCAGCTTTTAGGAAAAATGTTTCGAATAAAAGTTATTAATATATTTATACAAATTATTCGAATTTGTGGCCACCTATTGAATATTTATAATAATTGGTAGTTTTGATATCTATAGATACCGTACCCGAATTACAAAATACATTTATTGAACAATCATTACACTCTGGACCACCAATATCTTTAAGATGTTCAGCTTCCGGATCACCACCGCCATTGTTTATGTGGTTGTTAGATGGAGAGCCTATTATTAAAACACCTACAACAAATTTACAACAGCAACAATATCAGTTCAATAACAAACAACATACCATAGGTCAGTATTCAATATATTCAGCGAAATGTTACTGAAACACTATTGCGGAATTTTTACCGGAAATGACTTAAGCATTCTTTTATATTCCAAATGTTTCATAATACGGGGACCAAAATTAATGGCAAGGGATCGTTCAAGTATTACGTAAGTAGGTTTAGGAGGGGTGGTGCAATTTTATCTTACTTTTGCTGACAAAGGGTGTGGGGGTATATAAAAAATCTTACGTAAGATAAAAAAAATTATAAAACAATAAAAATGTTTATAAAACAATATTTATAATCTAAATGAATAATACTATTTTTATTATTTTATTATGGTATACCGAATTTCTTTTCATATTTCTTACTATAAATAAATAAATTCCGAGTTCCGAGAATTGACTTTACACTACTAAGTAAAGAGTTTTTTTTTTAAATATACCTACTGATGTTCAATTCGGGGAATTCCTGGCTTACAAGGACGGCTTCAAACTAATAAAACGTTCATTTATTTGTTCATATTTAATTGTTCTCTGTTTAATGACATTGTCTATCGACTGTTTTATTTTTTTAGTTTAAATAAAAATTTTATTATTAAATTTTAAGAGTAATAATTAATTAAATATAATTAATTTCTAAACTGTACATTGCTGAACGAAGATCACATTAATAATCCAACCGATTCTACGAATTTTAGCCTGCATTGTGAAGATGAGCTTCCAATGATGTAGAAACTTGGATACAGAGCCCGTGGACAAAAAATGATTCTTAATTTTCTAATTTTATTAAAACACTTTAATTTAAAAAAATAATTGAATATTAACTTCAATATTTTGTAAAAGTTTTGGAAAAACGTCTTAACATTTAGGGGAGGGGGGAATTAGCAATTTTTCTTTTTCTTATACAGGGGGTGGGGTGGAGATGGTCTCAAATAATAGAAAGTTTGCTTACGTAATACTTGAACGTCCCCCATTATTATATCGACGAAATAAAACTCGACGAATTCAATACAAAAATGAAGAGTCTTTTTGATATCTATGTTAGTCGCCTTAATTCGACTATCTTGTTTTATCTTCTGTTCAGGAATAGGACATTCAACAAATTCCAGATACATAATTGGACAATTTGTGGATGAAACCGGTGATGTGATCAGTTATTTAAATATCACATCGGTACGCACTCCAGATGGCGGTTTATACGCATGTCAAGCTACCAATTCATTGGGAACAGTTTCACATGAGGCCCGATTAAATATTTATGGTAAGATACATCATAGTGTATAAAGATTATTCAAATAATCAAAGAGAACTCTAGGTTTTTTGAAATTAAATTTCAAATTTTGCCCCATAATTGTATTTTATAAATATGTATTTCGACTACAATGTAGTCATCATCAGTATGAATTAACTAATCGTAACTATCTCTGGGATATGGAGTCAGGGATATGTTGCTTGTTGAAAAACAATCGGGCATATATGGTGTAAGTTATCAAAACTGTTCAAAAATTTATGTTGGTCAAAGTCGTCGCCAAATCGGAACTCGAATCAAAGAACATCTGGCTCATGTGAAATATGGGAGAACCGAAAAATCGTGTATAGCTGCGCACGTTATTGAGAACAATCACAAAATTGACAAATCGATTTTAAAACTTCTGAAATCGGTACAAAACCCCAGAGAATTAGATGCATACGAAAGTATCTACATACACAAATTGAGAAAACAGATAATGAATTTAGACAATGGTCCAATTCCAAATTCTGATTTAATAAAATTAAACCATTTTCAAAAAATCTAATACCTGAATATCAAGGTCAGCTTCAATACCTTCACTGTAGTGACAAAAACAACGCCGCATGGTCACAAAGGAATACCGTCAATAAATAGGTGGAGCTCTTCACACACTTAATCCGTTAGTCAGTCAACTCAAATAATCCTCAGGTCAGATCTTACCCTCCGTCAAATCGTATAAAAGACAGAACTTTTTTAATATCATTGTGAGACACGCACCAAATTAGCAACAAGCAACATATCTCTGAATCCATATCCCAGAGATATTTACGATTAGCTAATTCATACTGATGACGACTACCTTGTAATCGAAATACGTATTTATAAAATACAAATAATTGTCCTTGGAATTGGGGCAATATTTGAAATTTAATAATCCGTGTGTATAATTAACCACTGAGTACTTCAATTACATTATAGGTCCACCAAGTATTCGAAAAATAGGACCCATCAAAGTGGTAGCCCATAAAGATGTGGTCATTCAATGTCCATACTCTGGTTTTCCAATTAATGTCGTAAAATGGGAACGTCATGGACAGCAATTGCCGATCGATATTCGACAAAAGATCCATGAGAACTCCATCATTGGATCGCTGACAATCAAGAACATTGATCCAAACATCGATGGTGGAATCTACAAATGTATTGTTGTCAATCATAACGGTGAATATGTGGAACGTGACATTGAGCTAATCATACACAGTCCACCCGTTCTGGAACCGTTCACATTCCCCAACAATTTACAGGAAGGTGGTCGGGCTCAGATCTCTTGTAGCGTTACTAGCGGTGACATGCCGATACAGTTTTATTGGTTAAAAGATTTACAACCGTTATCGTTAGTCCAATCACAGTTACATTTAAATATTGAGGAACGGACGGAGGAGTTCTTTAGCATTTTGATATTTAAAACGGTGAATGCGAAACACAGTGGTGATTATACGTGTATTGCTCGGAATAATGCTGCGAAAGTCAATTATACGGCAACGTTAATGGTTAAAGTACCTCCAACATGGATTGTGGAACCGCATGATCAAACCACTTTATTAGGTATGTATCAAAGAGTATTCGTAAAGGTAAAAAAAGATTCGTTACGCAGTAGTTGCTTCAACTTAGCGAATTTCCTTAGAATACATAAATCACTTTCTAGCGGTCACAATTTTAGTCTGATCAAAATGAAATGTCGTATATGATTTTAGTATTTGCAAGGCCAATTTTATTAATAAATGACATACGTCAAGGGGAAAGGGGGGCAAAGAGAGAAGAAAATACAAAATATAAAATATCTCTCTTAATATTAGAACAATCGAAAAATGCGTAAGAAATAAAGTTGTAGAAAATCATGTTTGCTACAATTCATCACTGCATCATTTTTGCTCAAACTCTAATGTGTACAGAGATATTAAGGAATTTAATTTTCAATCCTAAACTGTCTATATTTCTGTAAATATTAGGGTAACAGAAAAAATGATAAGAAACAAAATTACAGTAAAACTTAGTACCTACAACTTTACTTCTTATAAATTTTTCGATTTTTTGAATATTAAGGAAGATATGTTAAATTTTGTGTTTTCCCCTTCCTTTAAACCCTCCTTTCCCCTTGTTCAATTTTACCCATTAACGAACTTGACCTTTTGAATACCAAAAGCTTCTCAAATATCAAATTGCATTCCAATCAGATTAAAATTGTGACCGCTAGAGTGATTACAGACATATATATATATATATATATATATATATATATATATATATATATATATATATATATATATATATACATATATATATATATATATATATATATATATATATATATATATATATATATATATATATATATATATATATATATATATATATGTCTATTAGGTAGGATCGATGAACATTTGAAGAAATTTTTGCAAAATTTTGAAGTCGGCACGAAACCAATAGCTCTATTTCCTTTCAGGAAATTCGCAAATACCTAAACATACCCTAACGATATAACGTTGTATTCCAAAACAGCCCAAAATTGGTAAACGCACAAAAAATTGTTTAATTGTTTCATTTACCCATTTAATTCAAGCAAATCGAAGACCCAAATCTTACGTTTAATGACATAATTTCAAAATTTTCTCAATTATTGGATATCCAAAATTCATTTTAGAGTCCTACCAAACTTACAGGGTGCTCTTATTACGTTTCAGGTCATTCAATTATAATCCATTGTAATGCTTCTGGCTATCCTGTACCAAATATCACATGGCTACGTTCGACAACAACTTCTACCCCATCGTCAAATTCATCGAAGCTTCCATCTGATTTTCATAGCAGTATTGAAGCAAACGATCGGGTCCAATTATTTCGAAATGGTTCGTTGTACATCAATCATGTGATCACTGAAGATCAAGGCTATTATCTGTGTCGAGCTTCCAATGATATCGGTTCTGGTCTAAGTAAAATTATTTATTTGGATATCAATGGTGAGTATTTTAGATATTTTTATATTTTATAACCAAACCACCCTCCTACCCCATTATAGCACCCATCACAGGATTCTGGCTGGACGGCATACATGCAAAACGTCTAGAACTGCTAGTGCGCCAGAACTATTGCAGGAGCTGCCACTCTTATTACAAAGAGACTCGCACTTTTGGGTCATCCATTCTTTAACGACCTCTCTGAGCTAAAGTCAACCGTCCCAAAACCCTATAGCTGTATCTGAACAGTTCCAAATGGTAAAAGGAGTAGTGGCAAGGATAGGTCAGCCCCATTTTGGTATCACATTGGACTTCACGGTCTGAATGTGCTCCATCCAGGACAGCCGATACAATCTAACCTATCTAGATCTTCTTGGCCTCCCCTTGAATTTCTCATGCAAGTTTACCTGTTGGAGACCATTCCAAGTGGCCGGGGGGTCCAAGGCGTTATGTCTGCGCAGTATGCATACTTGGAAACTGGGAGGTTATGGATTCGAATCCCGACATCGACAGTTTGTCACTTATTAAAGAAAAAAGAAAGGGGCGGTTAATTGACTAAACTGTCGGTGAAGTAACCGGTTATGCTTGTGAAGGTTTTCTGCAGTTTCCTTCACGAACTCCAGATGAATATCAGCATAGTTCCTATCAGAGTCGGCTACAGCCGCATATCCTACCAATTCCTAGTCTATACACAAAAATTCCTTCCAGTCTCCTCACATCCTTACATCCTTAGGATCGCAATGGACCTTATGGTCGAAGTGTAGCCCGCTGTCCAGGGCAGCCTCTACAATCTATCTATCTACCTGTTGGCATAACCGTAAATGTCACTAGATAAAATTCTAGATAGAAATTCATAGAAATTCCCGTAAATTCTACCGCAGTATTTCGTAAATGTACGGGAAAATCTGGTAGAACTGGATTAAATGACCGAATTTTATGTTGATTTTGTTCCAGAACCGGCTCATTTCGAAAAGACAACACACAACATCTCAATAAAACGTGGTGAACAAGCGCATCTAATATGCGAAGTCCTTGGCGATCTCCCAATCCAAATCCAATGGTTCCACAACAACAAACGGATCATAAACAATGTCAACATCAACAATCGCAACCGAATCTACCACATCAACGAATACAAGAACAAAAACGGTTTAAAATCGATCATCCAAATCGATGATAGCGAACGTGACGATTCTGGAACGTATAAATGTGTTGCCTGAAACATCTACGGTCGTAACGACATGTTTATATACTTAATCGTCCAAGAACCGCCCGATTCACCTTTGAACTTACATGTTATCGAAATTGGTAGCCGGTTTATACGCTTACAATGGCTACGAGCTTACGACGGTAATACGCCGTTAACTCATTATCTGTTACAGTACCAAGTGGTACCGAATAATTTTATCGGCATCGATTACATCAACGTTTGGAATCAATTCAACAACAATAACTTGAACAACGTTATATATAACGTTACGTTAAGTATTACGTTAACATCCAAATTGTCTACCACAACAATGCAATCAACCATAACGACCAACAATAATATTATCGATGATAACATTATCGAAACGGCGTTAATCAATAACTTACAAGCGGCCACAACTTACAGCTTACGAATGTTAGCGATTAATAGTATCGATACTAGTGCGTACACCGAACCGATTGTTGTCAAAACGCAAGAAGAAGCTCCCGTCGAAGCTCCGCAAAATGTGCAAGTTGAAGCGGGTGGTCTTGGCGAACTGTTACTAACATGGCAAATACCATCGAAACAATCATGGAATGGCGATTTAATCGGATACATTATTATCTGGAACGAATATAACAATAATATCACGAATTATAATAAGACGAATACCCTAACGATTCATGGTTGGTCAACGACTAAAGCTCATATAACGGGACTTCGGAAGTATAATCGATATAAGATTGTGATTAAAGCTTTTAATAGTGTGGGCAGTGGACCGCCGTCAGTGCCAGTGATTGGGACCACTAGTGAAGGTGTGCCCGAAGCGTCACCGTTGAATATTCAATGCTCCCAGATATCGTCGCAGAGTATGAAGATATCGTGGTCTCCACCGTTGCACAAGTACCATGGAGGGTTTATCAAAGGATACAAAGTTTATTATCGACCGATACCGATTTTATTTAATAGTAAGTCTACTTTTATTATTATCCTTCAAAAGAGCTTTTGTCCTAGCAGTGCTTATATTTGTTTTGGACCTTATTTAATGTTTTCCCATGGTTCTATTTCGTTGTACACAGGGCCACAAAATTAGCGTTCGTTTTTAAAAATCGGGCAAAGGGAAAGATGCGTTTAAAGGGCAGGGGAAACAGAAAATTTGACATATCTCCCTTAATATTCGAAAAATCGAAAAATTTATAAGAAGTCAAGTTGTAGGTATTAAGTTTAACTGTAATTTTGTTTCTTATCATTTTTTCTGTTACACTAATATTTACAGAAATATTGACGATTTAAGATTGAAAATTAAATTCCTTAATATCTCTGTACACATTAGAGTTTGAGCAAAAATGGTAAGGTGATGAATTGTAGCAAACTTGATTTTCTACAACTTCATTTCTTACACATTTTTCGATTGTTCTAATATTAAGAGAGATATTTTATATTTTGTGTTTTCTTCTTTCTTTATGCCCCTTTTTCCCCTTAACGTATGTCATTTATTAATAAAATTGACGTTTTATTATTAATAATTTATTAATAAAACTTTTTTTTTCCTTTTATTATTATTTTTTTTTTTTTAGATCCATTTATTTAAAATATTTTCATTTTTGTGTTCAATTATACCGTTTGGTTTGGTATTTATACCAACACATAGATGTCGTGTGAGTGTTTCATAAATGTGATGACTATTTAATTGATATTAATTTTGTTGATTTTTATAAAAAAATTTTCAGTTGATATTTCGACAAATGGCGAAGTAAAACGTACAACCAGTACTGAAACATATTTGCATACTTTATACAAGTATACAAACTATACAATACGTGTCCTAGCTTTTACAACTGCTGGTGATGGTCCACTGAGTGTACCCATCTATTGTACGACTGATGAAGATTGTAAGTATATCGAAGAATTACACAATTGTGATCAATTCTCGCATTTTCATCTCACGTGAGTTTACTCACCTGAGATTCTGTAAGGTTGTAGTGAAAATACGAGATTATTGGGTGAGATGATTTGGATCATAGATAATATATAGTAGTTATCTCTATGAATATAGTAGTGTCATGACATTGACATCCGTGTAAAAATAAACAGCTTTGCTTTGATTGTTTAATTTTTCAATATTTCAATTTTTCAACATGAATGTGACTGATAAACAAAAGCAAATAATTTTAAAATTCATGCGTGCCGACCCCGACTTTGGACGAGGTAGATAGATATTAAAGAATACATATATACATTCTTTGACATTACCATGAATAATATTTATCTATTCTTCATGAACATTACCTTTCGTTGTTTTAAGCCAGAGGTGGGCAAGCGTTGACTCCGCCAAGCTCTGAGTGAGAGGTAGGGAAGAGAGATAGAGTTAATACAGGGAAACCTACCAATTATTAATATTTTCTTTTTTTAATTAAAACATTTTCTGAAAAAAATATAATAATACCAAATCTTTTTTATGGTCACTATTATACAAAATAAATAATACATACAATCATTCAATACATACTCTGGAATTTTGGGCTGGTAATTTGGGTCATAAAATGTACCTTTTTAGTATACATCATATTTGTGTATGAATAAAATAAAAATATATAAAAAATATATATAAATCTTTTGAACCTTTAAGTTTACCGCTGGACCATTGTAATAAAAGAGGGAAATTTTTGCAAAGGATAATTTAAATAGAATTATAGTTTTGGAAATTCCACATAATTTGTCTAAATATTTTACTATTCATATACGAGAACTAATAAAGAATTATTTACCTGATTTAATTATTTTTTCTTCGTATGGAGTATGCTCAGTATAGTGTCATGGGAATTTGATGAATTAAGTTAAATTTTACATAAAGTGGGAATTTGAGTTCTTCGAGTTAGTCTACTTTGAATTGAAAAAGTGAAAAGTACTATTTGTAGTAGTGGAAATTATTTTTCGCATAATTTGTTTTTCAAAAAAAATAAAAGTAATAAATTATTGGGCAATAATCGGTAGGGACAACCTGTATTGAAACATCGTTCCGTCTTGCTTCAAAACATACCTTCTTTACTTACTCTCACCCAGCTTATGGAGAGCCCGTAAGGCTCAGACGAGCTGTCTGCGCCCGCCTCTGTTTTAAGCCATCGATTATTTCTCTCTCTCTCTCTCGACTTCTTTCCTTTCTCTCTTGGAATTCACTTATACGTTATGAAATTCCTTGTCGAACAAACTCACGTGAGATGGTTCACATTTTCACTATGGTGAAAGTTACTGAATCGAGAGATGTGCTCACATTTAGTATTTTCACCAGGTTTGAGTTACAGAATCACTACCCTGTTTATTTTCTAGTACCAGATGCACCAGCTGATATAAAAGTCGCTGCACTATCTAGCGACACAATGATTGTATCATGGCTGCCACCGAATCAACCGAACGGTCACATCCTATACTACACTCTATTCAAGAAAGACATATTCAACAGCAACACAACAATTCAACCATTTAAAATCGATACAAACTTAAATAAATCAAATGATATTTTCATCTATAAAGTTCATAACTTAATTGTCAATCAATTATACGAATATTGGACGACAGCCACCACACGTATCGGTGAAGGTACCCCAAGTAAAAGCGTTCAACAGTCAATTCAAAGTGCACATTCGATTCCAACTCGTATCCTGTCATATTCCCAACAACTATATTATTCGATAAATAATAATCATAATATTATCCTAAAATGTATAACAGTTGGTACACCTCAATCCTACATAAAATGGCTGCTGAATGACACTCCAATTGTGACACACAATCATCATCACAGCTACAAAATAACCAATGACGGCCATCTGCATATCTTTAAGCTCAACGAACAGCTGATCGGTAATTACACGTGTACGGCGAATAACATGTACGGAACGGATCTGATTACATACCAAATTTATATTCTGTTTGAACCGAATCCACCGATTATTGAATTAAACTATGTGACGTCATCTAGCATAAATGTCAAATGGAAGGTGTTGTTTAATGGTGGTATTCATATTGAGGGGTACATTTTAAATAATAAGTATGGTAATGTAACATCCATCAATTTGGATCTGTCATCGGATATACATGCCTATACACTGAATGCACTCAAATGTGGTACAGTGTATCATATTTATTTGATAGCGTACAATCGTATTGGGCAAAGTTCACCGAGTAATGTACTGTCGATCAAAACAAAAGGTATGTAATTTTGAATGAAGGCCATACACAATGAAAAAAATAAGGTATAAGAGATAAGAAATAAGACATAAGAAATAAGAAATAGGGAATAAGAAATAAGGAATATAAGAAATAAGGAATAAGAAATGGCACAGCGACCAAAACACAATGGGCGATAGGCTACAATATTCAACCAATGTCAAATGTGTGCACGAATGTCAAAAACATAAATTTATTTTACAGATATATTATTAATAATTTAATTTTACAGATATTTGGCAACTAGAGATCAGGTGTTCTCTGTGACATTGACATATCGGATAGGAGAATCGACTGAATAAGGAACAGATATCCACCGCGACGGAAATTCTGTTGCTATTACTTAAATCGTTATTCCTTATTTTTGAATTGTGAATTGATAAACGGTTCTGCCATCTGCTGGATTCCTTATTTCTTATTCCTTATTTCTTATCTCTGATATCTTATTTTTTCATTGTGTAATGGCCTTTAGTGTGATTGATTCATTTGAATTTGGAATTAGGATTCATTTCATTGGATTCATCATTATTTATTCGTTTGATTCTTTCTGGATATCTCAAAAGTTTTGAATTAGTGTTTTATCAATGATTCTGATTCAGGAATTGATTCATTTCATTGGATTCATCATTATTTATTCGTTTACTAGATTAGTTTTGAGATACCCTGTACAAAATTGTTATAATTGATTTGTGCCTTATTTATTCGGATTTCGGAAAAATGTTTCGAATAAAAGTTGTTAGTATAGTTACAATGAACAACTTTTATCCGAAGTATTTTTTCAATAACCGAATAATTACGGCATCGAATCAATCATAAAATTTAGAAATGATAGAAATTTTTATATAGGTACAATACCATCATTGCCCAACATATCCTACACCGAACAATTTAACTACTTCATCCAAACCAACTCAACATCGGCCACCATCAATCTGTATATGTGGCCCAACAATATCGAATGTCCCATTCAATATTTCATCCTCGAATATCGTCTGCTCAACACACAAACGTGGATCCTCCTGTCCAACTCCGTGAACATCAATGAAATGTACAGTTTTAGTAATTTATCACCCGCTACACGTTATCAGCTGCAAGTGAACGCCTACAACGATGCCGGATTCATCCGTCATGTTTATAATTTTGCCACAACCACCTGGAATGGACAACATATACCATCGATTCTATCTGATAATGATGTGAATCGTAATGATAATTCCTATGTTTTTACATCATCCTCATCATCAATTAAAGAGAGTTCCAGCGATAATGGTAACAAAATCATGTCTATCGATAATGAAAATACGTTATTTAATGCGGAGCATACGTATCTATTGAATATCTACATATTTATCACGATATTTATCATTATCACATTTATCATTATAATTCTTGTATGGAAGTACATTATCATTAAATCGTATTGTTTGAATCATTTGATCGCACGCCATGGAACTGAACCGAATGATCATCATAATAATAACAATCAGAATGATAATAATCGTGATAATGATATTGAACTAAATGAACATCTGCATCAGCAACATCATCATCGACATCATCATCAGCAACAACAGCAACAGCATTTCTATTATCAGCAACAACAGCAACAGAATCAGATTCATGAGAAATTAATTGAACGGGATCATCGTACGAAAAATTATCAGCAAATTTATTTATCGACACCAACAAATATCAAACATTGTGATAATGATGCTGTTCCAGGTAATTTATCTGCATAATTAGTGATAATGTTCGTTTTTCAGTCTCTAGTAAATTACTGTAGTACAATCAAGATAGAGAGTCTATCGTTTTCAACAAATGCATGTGCACTGAATAAGCGAACATATGTCAAAATCGATTTCGTCTATCGTTTTTTATTCCGATTATAATTTATTTATCGACACCAACAAATATCAAACATTGTGATAATGATGCTGTTCCAGGTAATTTATCTGCATAATTAGTGATGATGTTCGTTTTTCAGTCTCTAGTAAATTACTGTAGTACAATCAAGCTAGAGAGTCTATCGTTTTCAACAAATGCATGTGCACTGAATAAGCGAACATATGTCAAAATCGATTTCGTTCTATCGTTTTTTGTTCCGATTTTAATTTATTTATCGATTTTGATCTGATTGGAATGAAATTTGGTATTTGAGGCGCTTTTGGTATTCAAAATGTCAAGTTCGTTAATGGGTAAAATCGAACAGGGGGAAATGGGAGTTTAGAGAGAGGGGGAAACATAAAATTTGACATATCTCCCTTAATATTCGAAAAATCGAAAAATTTATAAGAAGTAAAGTTGAAGGTACTAAGTTTTACTGTAATTTTGTTTCTTATCATTTTTTCTGTTACCCTAATATTTACAGAAATATTGACGGTTTAAGATTGAAAATTAAATTCCTTAATATCTCTGTACACATTCGAGTTTGAGCAAAAATGGATAGGTGATGAATTGTAGCAAACTGGATTTTCTACAACTTTATTTCTTACGCATTTTTCGATTGTTCTAATATTAAAAGAGATATTTTATATTTTGTGTTTTCTTCTTTCTTTATGCCCCTATTTCCCCTTGACGTATGTCATTTGTTAATAAAATTAGCTTTGAAAATACAAAAATCATATACCACATTTCATTTTGATCAGACTAAAATTGTGACCGCTAGAGAGTAATTTATGTATTCTAAGGAAATTCGCTAAGTTGAAGCAGCTCCTGCGTAACGAATTTTTAATTTAGGTTGTTGTTAAATTTTAGATAAGAATAATAAATATAAAAACAAGTTAAATGAGAACAGTGGTGGTGGACGACTGTGTGGACGACATCAGCATCATGAACGTGAACATTTGGGTGGTCATGGAGGTCATGGAGGTCATGAACATGATGACACCGACACAGACGATACAAGAAGTGATAGTCCTTGTAATTATTGTATAATTAGTTCAGCATCTACATATCGCATGTCTACGATTAAAACAAGAACAGGTATGTGAATAAATATTCATCTGGAGTTCGTGAAGGAAACTACAGAAAACCTTCTAAAGCATAGCCGGTTACTTCACCGACAGTTTAGTCAATTAACCATCCCGTTTTTTTTCTTAATAATTGGCAAACTGCCAATGTCGGGATTCGAACCCATAACCTCCCAGTTTCCAAGTAGGCATACTGCGCAGACATAACGTCTAAGACCGCTCGGCCACTTGGACTGGTTGGAGTTCTATTATATTTAGGTACTTGTTTTGAGCACCAGTGGCGTATTCAATAAGAATGTATGTGATTGTTTTGTTATAGATAGTATTGTTAGTGCGCATGACAACTACCACAGTGATAATAGTGGAAGCGGTGGTGGTGTTGGTGGTGTTGGACATCATTTGGTTGTTGATGATCTATTAAATAAATTACCAAATACTGAATCATCGAATGATCTAACAACAAACAGCCATTGTCACACATCAATGGATCGCTGTAAACATCCGACCTCCAAACATCATTTTCAACATCTGTCATTGATATCAACAGCAATACCAGCAGCACCTGCACCTGCACCGATCATCAACAAACAGCAGCAACAACAGTACATCAATAATACCAACACTCTAAAAAAATCACGTATGCAATTGTCAAATACGAATAGATAACCGAACCTAATCACCAACACCTAAATTTATTTAGATTCTTTTCATGCAAAGGTATTTGGACGATCGATTTCCTCGGATAGAATAATCATTCCAGGTGAAGTTTTATAAGCCATTATTTTTGTCCAAGACTGTACCGGTAGATATGGTATACAATGATTGATTGATTGATTTAATACTGGGGTCTAAAACTATTGCACTTCGATCCGCTTCTCCCATATGTTGGTAATAGCCAGGAGCTTGCTTATCAGATCTTCCTGAAGGTTCATATATTCGAGGTGAGATGCACCGAATATCCGGTATCTGCTGTAACCTAGAGGTTCGCGGTCAAAGATAATGTGGCTGGATATTTCTTCCTACTCGCCACACAATCTACACGCAATGGACCCGTTATCGAGTCCCATTGTGTGTAGATGCATCCGTAGGGGATAATATCCGGTAATGAATTCACTTTTATTTGAAACTTTTTCGCATACATCCCATAGTTTTGGTGTAAGATAGGAAAAATCTTCAAACCAAAATTGAGTATAAAAAAATTGAATGACTGTGAAAGTTAAGATCGCATACATTTGATCGTCCCAATACTTTTGGGGTCTCACTCTCTGTGCATTTAAAATGAAATAACTTAATTGTAATCAAAATATAATCAATGAAAATGAAAGTACAATCAATATTACAAAATATATCAATCAAAATGTGTGAATGAATTCTTTGAACAGTAATTCAGTTCCAAATACTGAATGACCGTTCAATGATAGTACAAGTTCTAGTCACTGTACGATAAAAGGTCTTCTTGGGAGTTTGGACCCTCATCTAGGATTATCATTCTCGATTTTACCATTCAATTTGATGCATTTTCAGTGGTGTATTAAGAGAAATCGAACCTCCCTAATTTTTAAGTGTTCTAGAAAGCTGATGACTACATGACAAGTAGATCATTTTAAGAATCGGCAACGGTATGAAAAAAATATGAAGAGTAAAATTTTGTGATCGAATGACCTCGTTATGTTTTATGTGCGCAACCTATCGTGCGCACTTTTTAGTAATGAATATGTATAACTTGTATACTTCAGTCGGTCAGTCAGTCAGCTTCGTGCTAAGCTGTATAGTATATTAGATATTTATGTGCTGCCGACGTACACAGGATACGCTACGAGGCAGCTGATGCATGTAAGTTAATATGTTTATATATATATATATATATATATATATATATATATATATATATATATTTTTTTTTTTTTTATTGTGGATTACTTCATAGGTTTACTTCAATCTCGAAAAATTCTAGAAAATTTATAGACAGCCAGGTTTTCTAGCTCCAATATGATATCGGTCTTTTTTTTAGTCTTGTAAGTCTTTTTTTCTGTGCATGTTCAAAGACAATCGTTCTTAAGGAGTAAACTCCATGTGCGTCGGAGCTGACACACACACTTTTTTACCAAACCCTAAGGAACCCAACCCGTCAACCTCTTCTACCTTCAACCAAACCTGGTTCATTTTCTCTGGCCCTGTGTTCGTTATCGAATCTATCGTTCCCTTATGGAAAAGTTTTATACAATACCTGAATGTGGTCAAAACGAGAAATGTTAGTACTGTGATCCGCAAAGCTTCCAAGATGCACACACACGTTTAATACGATTAATTGTCATAGGATATATATTTATATTTATTAATTATACAGTACAACCTCGTTAGATCGATCAACATAATGGGAATTAGATAGATAGATAGGTATATCTTGAGGTATAAAAATTATTGCACTTCGACCTTATGGCCAATTGTGTTGTCATAATAATCAAGATCAACAGACACGGAGTCTATCACTTTATTGATCGAATTTAACGAGGTTCTACTGTACATATGCATGTACACATTAAAAATATAATTATCTTTATTAATTATTAATGAATATAACCCAATTAATAAAAGTGTCTAGAAGGAGAAAAAATTTGTGCCTAACTTTAATTTGTAGTAGACTCGCTACTAAAGCTCAGTTTACTTTAATATTTAGTTACCATTGCGAACACACTACATATGCCCTCTGTTATTTAGGTAACTTCTTGTTGTTACCTAAATAACTATCAATAAACATATTCCTGATAAAATACACATTTTTCCTGATAAAAAAATGTCTGAATATGTTTATTGATAGGTAACAACATATAGTTACCTAAATAACAGAGGGCATATGTAGTGTGTTCGCAAAGGTAACTAAATATAAAAGTAAATTGGTGGCCAATCTACACATATTTTGAGCACAACGAGATTCAAACTCGTACATCCGAGTTTTCGAGACTTCAATATTTTTTTTTTAGAGTTATTTTGGGAAATTGATATTTGAAAAAATTTTAAGGACTAACAAAAAACAAATTTTTGCACACGGGAGTTGTTACAATGTAAAAATTGGGCAAGTTGCAACAAATGTCGCATAAATTCAACTTATTTATTTCAATTGTTTGAAAATTGTTGCTAAATAATCAAATTTTGGAAAATCTTTTTATAATTAAAACCAAACGCAATTTTTTGCAAATTCGGAAGTTTGTATTTCTTATGGAGAACAAAATTTGTTTGTACTTAAAATTATAACAACTACATTATTCAAGTAGGTACCATAATAAATAAAGTTTATAAATATTATTTTATAAACTAAATATGCAATTTACATATTTGCATTAAAAAAACGGTGTTGACGTGGTGTTTGAATTAATTATTTAATAAAATGAAAACTGTTTTGTTAGGTTTGTTTTTCCACCATATTTTGAAAACTGGCGACAGCGCACAGTAAAAAATATACACACAAATATACAACATAGTTTATTGTCAAATCTGTCACATCAAGTCAAATCAATTTCTAATTAACATTTCCAGATATTTCACAATAAATACTTTTAACAAATTTAGGACAAATAAAAAAATAGTCCTTAATACTTGAAATACGTCGCACTCAAGATGACACCTTAAAATGACTAAAAATTAAATTTGTACACAGATTTTTCCAGCGTCTGACATTTATTAACTGGTGTATATTACCAAACAATAACAATATATTTACAAAAAAATGTAAAATTCTATTATATTTCAATTCATTTGAGGTTTCGGCACATAGAAGGCGATCTGTCGAAGTGGCCACGTCGATTTCTATGTTAACTATTATACATTCTTGCATCATTTTCGCGTGAAATAAGGCTAAGTACCGTCATAGTCACATTAGTTCGAAAATTGTATTGCTGTAGCATATGCCATTACCGCCACTGGTCATATCCTGTGTGGCGAACTCTTGAAATAAGAAATAATTTCATGTGAAATGTTTATTTATGGTTCAATTTGTATCACATTTTATTATTCTTGTAAATAAATCATTTTTATATCAATCATTGTCTAATTACTAACTATTTACATTCATTTCCCTATTAACAAACGTCCAAGCAAACGGTAAGTATTAAATGTAATATTTATAAAACATCAATAACAATCATATCATGTTCTCTTAATGAAAATATGAACTAATATTGATAAACTTCTTCATATTTTCATTAGGAGAACATAATAAGGTGTAAAAGTGTTTGTCTTATTTAAAAGCAAAAGTTGTGTTCTTTTTTAAAATGACAACAAATTTCAAAATGAAGCAACTTGTTAAGTTGTTATTTTACAACTTATTATGTTCTCCTAGTAGAAATGTTATTTTTTTAAACAATTTTGTTCACATTTTTCAAGATTTATGGACAAAATTCATAAATTTGTTACTATTTCCATTAGGAAAACATGGTATGATGGAAATTTGTTGTATTTAAAAACTACACAATTTGTACTTGAAAATGAGACAAAAAAATTTATACCTTATCCATGTTCTCCTAGTAGAAATTCTTTTAACAATTTGGTTCACATTATCTCATTTTCATGTAAAAATAGTTTATTTATAGTTTCATAGTTTCATGTGTCGTTTTTAAAAATGACAACAAATTTCCATTATACCATGTTTTCTTAATGAAAATAGGAACAAGTTTATGAATTTTGTTCATAAATCATGAAAAATGTGGACAAAATTGTTAAAAAAATTCACAATTTTACTAGGTAAACATAATAGCTGTGAATTTTTTTTTCTTATTTTCAAGTATAAATTGTGTTGTTTTTGAAAATTACAAAAAATTTCCATCATATCATGTTTTCCCAACGAAAATACGAACAAATTTATGAATTTTATCCAAAAATCATAAAAAATGTGGAAAAAATTGTTTAAAAAAATCACATTTTTACTAGGAGAACATAAAAGCTGTAAATTTTTTTTTTCTTATTTTCAATTATAAATTGTGTAGTTTTTGAAAATGACAAATAATTTCAACCATACAATGTTTTCCTAGTGAAAATACGAACAAATTTATCAATTTTGTCCAAAAATCATAAAAAATGAGAAAAAAATTGTTTAAAAAAATCACATTTCTACTAGGAGAACATGATAGCTGTAAATTTTTTTTTCTTATTTTCAAGTATAAATTGTGTAGTTTTTGAAAATGACAAAACATTTCCATTATACCATGTTTTCCTAGTGAAAATACGAACAAATTTATCAATTTTGTCCAAAAATCATAAAAAATGTGAAAAAAATTGTTTAAAAAAATCACATTTCTACTAGGAGAACATGATAGCTTTAAACTTTTTTCTTCTTTCAAGTATCAATTGTGTAGTTTTTGAAAATGACAAAAAATTTCCATCAAACCTTATTTTCCTAGTGAAAATACGAACAAATTAATCAATTTTGTCCAAAAATCATAAAAACTGTGAAAAAAATTGAAAAAAAAATCACATTTCTACTAGGAGAACATGAAAGCTGTAAATTTTTTTTTCTTATTTTCAGGTATAAAATCTGTAGTTTTTGAAAATGACAAAAAATTTCCATCAAACCATATTTTCCTAGTGAAAATACGAACAAATTAATCAATTTTGTCCAAAAATCATAAAAAATGTGAAAAAAATTGAAAAAAAAATCACATTTCTACTAGGAGAACATGATAGCTGTAAATTTTTTTTTCTTATTTTCAGGTATAAATTCTGTAGTTTTTGAAAATGACAAAAAATTTCCATCATACCATGTTTTCCTAGTGAAAATACGAACAAATTTATCAATTTTGTTCAAAAATCATTAAAATTTGAAAAAAATTGTTTAAAAAAATCACATTTCTACTAGGAGAACATGATAGCTGTAAATTTTTTTTTCTTATTTTCAAGTATAAATTGTGTAGTTTTTGAAAGTGACAAAAAATTTTCGTCATACCATGTTTTCCTAGTGAAAATACGAACAAATTTATCAATTTTGTCCAAAAATCATAAAAAATGAGAAAAAAATTGTTTAAAAAAATCACATTTCTACTAGGAGAACATGATAGCTGTAAATTTTTTTTGCTTATTTTCAAGTATAAATTGTGTAGTTTTTGAAAATGACAAAACATTTCCATTATACCATGTTTTCTTAGTGAAAATACGAACAAATTTATCAATTTTGTCCAAAAATCATAAAAAATGTGAAAAAAATTGTTTAAAAAAATCACATTTCTACTTAGAGAACATGATAGCTTTAAACTTTTTTCTTCTTTCAAGGATCAATTGTGTAGTTTTTGAAAAAAACTTCCATCAAACCATATTTTCCTAGTGAAAATACGAACAAATTAATCAATTTTGTCCAAAAATCATAAAAAATGTGAAAAAAATTGAAAAAAAATCACATTTCTACTAGGAGAACATGATAACTGTAAATTTTTTTTTCTTATTTTCAGGTAACATTTCCATTATACCATGTTTTCCTAGTGAAAATACGAACAAATTTATCAATTTTGTCCAAAAATCATAAAAAATGAGAAAAAAATTGTTAAAAAAAATCACATTTCTACTAGGAGAACATGATAGCTGTAAATTTTTTTTTCTCATTTTCAGGTATACATTCTGTAGTTTTTGAAAATGACAAAAAATTTCCATTATACCATGTTTTCCTAGTGAAAATTCGAACAAATTAATCAATTTTGTCCAAAAATAATAAAAAATGTGAAAAAAATTGTTTAAAAAAATCACATTTCTACTAGGAGAACATGATAACTGTAAATTTTTTTTTCTTATTTTCAAGTATAAATTGTGTAGTTTTTGAAAATGACAAAAAATTTTCGTCATACCATGTTTTCCTAGTGAAAATACGAACAAATTTATCAATTTTGTCCAAAAATCATAAAAAATGAGAAAAAAATGGTTTAAAAAAATCACATTTCTACTAGGAGAACATGATAGCTGTAAATTTTTTTTTCTTATTTTCAAGTATAAATTGTGTAGTTTTTGAAAATGACAAAACATTTCCATTATACCATGTTTTCCTAGTGAAAATACGAACAAATTTATCAATTTTGTCCAAAAATCATAAAAAATGAGAAAAAAATGGTTTAAAAAAATCACATTTCTACTAGGAGAACATGATAGCTGTAAATTTTTTTTTCTTATTTTCAAGTATAAATTGTGTAGTTTTTGAAAATGACAAAACATTTCCATCATACCATGTTTTCCTAGTGAAAATACGAACAAATTTATCAATTTTGTTCAAAAATCATAAAAAATGTGAAAAAATTGTAAAAAAAAATCACATTTCTACTAGGAGAACATGATAGCTGTAAATTTTTTTTTCTTATTTTCAAGTATAAATTGTGTAGTTTTTGAAAATGACAAAAAATTTTCGTCATACCATGTTTTCCTAGTGAAAATACGAACAAATTTATTAATTTTGTCCAAAAATCATAAAAAATGAGAAAAAAATTAATTGTTAAAAAGAATCACATTTCTACTAGGAGAACATGATAGCTGTAAATTTTTTTTTCTTATTTTCAATTATAAATTGTGTAGTTTTTGAAAATGACAAAAAATTTTCGTCATACCATGTTTTCCTAGGGAAAATACGAACAAATTTATCAATTTTGTCCAAAAATCATAAAAAATGAGAAAAAAATTGTTAAAAAAAATCACATTTCTACTAGGAGAACATGATAGCTGTAAATTTTTTTTCTTATTTTCAGGTATACATTCTGTAGTTTTTGAAAATGACAAAAAATTTCCATCATACCATGTTTTCCTAGTGAAAATACGAACAAATTAATCAATTTTGTCCAAAAATCATAAAAAATGTGAAAAAAATTGAAAAAAAAATCACATTTCTACTAGGAGAACATGATAGCTGTAAATTTTTTTTCTTATTTTCAAGTATAAATTGTGTAGTTTTTGAAAATGACAAAACATTTCCATTATACCATGTTTTCCTAGTGAAAATACGAACAAATTTATCAATTTTGTCCAAAAATCATAAAAAATGAGAAAAAAATTGTTAAAAAAAATCACATTTCTACTAGGAGAACATGATAGCTGTAAATTTTTTTTTCTTATTTTCAGGTATAAATTGTGTAGTTTTTGAAAATGACAAAAAATTTCCATCAAACCATGTTTTCCTAGTGAAAATACGAACAAATTTATCAATTTTGTACAAAAATCATAAAAAATGAGAAAAAAATGGTTTAAAAAAATCACATTTCTACTAGGAGAACATGATAGCTGTAAATTTTTTTCTTATTTTCAAGTATAAATTGTGTAGTTTTTGAAAATGTTAAAAAATTTTCGTCATACCATGTTTTCCTAGTGAAAATACGAACAAATTTATCAATTTTGTCCAAAAATCATAAAAAATGAGAAAAAAATGGTTTAAAAAAATCACATTTCTACTAGGAGAACATGATAGCTGTAATTTTTTTTTTCTTATTTTCAAGTATAAATTGTGTAGTTTTTGAAAATGACAAAACATTTCCATTATACCATGTTTTCCTAGTGAAAATACGAACAAATTTATCAATTTTGTCCAAAAATCATAAAAAATGTGAAAAAAATTGTTTAAAAAAATCACATTTCTATTAGGAGAACATGATAGCTGTAAATTTTTTTTCTTATTTTCAAGTATCAATTGTGTAGTTTTTCAAAATGACAAAAAATTTCCATCAAACCATATTTTCCTAGTGAAAATACGAACAAATTTATCAATTTTGTCCAAAAATCATAAAAAATGTGAAAAAAATTGAAAAAAAAATCACATTTCTACTAGGAGAACATGATAGCTGTAAATTTTTTTTTCTTATTTTCAAGTATAAATTGTGTAGTTTTTGAAAATGACAAAATATTTCCATTATACCATGTTTTCCTAGTGAAAATTCGAACAAATTTATCAATTTTGTCCAAAAATCATAAAAAATGTGAAAAAAATTGTTTAAAAAAATCACATTTCTACTAGGAGAACATGATAGCTGTAAATTTTTTTTCTTATTTTCAAGTATAAATTATGTTGTTTTTGAAAATGACAAAAAATTTTCGTCATACCATGTTTTCCTAGTGAAAATACGAACAAATTTATCAATTTTGTCCAAAAATCATAAAAAATGAGAAAAAAATTGTTAAAAAAAATCACATTTCTACTAGGAGAACATGATAGCTGTAAATTTTTTTTTCTTATTTTCAAGTATAAATTGTGTAGTTTTTGAAAATGACAAAACATTTCCATTATACCATGTTTTCCTAGTAAAAATACGAACAAATTTATCAATTTTGTCCAAAAATCATAAAAAATGTGAAAAAAATTGTTTAAAAAAATCACATTTCTACTAGGAGAACATGATAGCTGTAAATTTTTTTACTTATTTTCAAGTATCAATTGTGTAGTTTTTGAAAATTACAAAAAATTTCCATCAAACCATATTTTCCTAGTGAAAATACGAACAAATTTATCAATTTTGTCCAAAAATCTTAAAAAATGAGAAAAAAATTGTTAAAAAAAATCACATTTCTACTAGGAGAACATGATAGCTGTAAATTTTTTTTTCTTATTTTCAAGTATAAATTGTGTAGTTTTTGAAAATGACAAAAAATTTTCGTCATACCATGTTTTCCTAGTGAAAATACGAACAAATTTATCAATTTTGTCCAAAAATCATAAAAAATGAGAAAAAAATTGTTTAAAAAAATCACATTTCTACTAGGAGAACATGATAGCTGTAAATTTTTTTTTCTTATTTTCAAGTATAAATTGTGTAGTTTTTGAAAATGACAAAAAATTTTCGTCATACCATGTTTTCCTAGGGAAAATACGAACAAATTTATCAATTTTGTCCAAAAATCATAAAAAATGAGAAAAAAATTGTTAAAAAAAATCACATTTCTACTAGGAGAACATGATAGCTGTAAATTTTTTTTTCTTATTTTCAGGTATACATTCTGTAGTTTTTGAAAATGACAAAAAATTTCCATCATACCATGTTTTCCTAGTTAAAATACGAACAAATTTATCAATTTTGTCCAAAAATCTTAAAAAATGAGAAAAAAATTGTTTAAAAAAATCACATTTCTACTAGGAGAACATGATAGCTGTAAATTTTTTTTTCTTATTTTCAAGTATAAATTGTGTAGTTTTTGAAAATGACAAAAAATTTCCATCATACCATGTTTTCATAATGAAAATACGAACAAATTTATGAATTTTGTCCAAAAATCATAAAAAAAGTGAAAAAATTGTTTAAAAAAATCACATTTCTACTAGGAGAACATAATAGCTGTAAATTTTTTTTTCTTATTTTCATGTATAAATTGTGTAGTTTTTGAAAATGACAAAAAATTTCCATCATACCATGTTTTCCAAATGAAAATACGAACAAATTTATGAATTTTGTCCAAAAATCATAAAAAATGTGAAAAAAATTGTTTAAAAAAAAATCACATTTCTACTAGGAGAACATGATAGCTGTAAATTTTTTTTTCTTATTTTCAAGTATAAATTGTGTAGTTTTTGAAAATGACAAAAAATTTTCGTCATACCATGTTTTCCTAGGGAAAATACGAACAAATTTATCAATTTTGTCCAAAAATCATAAAAAATGAGAAAAAAATGGTTTAAAAAAATCACATTTCTACTAGGAGAACATGATAGCTGTAAATTTTTTTTTCTTATTTTCAAGTATAAATTGTGTAGTTTTTGAAAATGACAAAACATTTCCATTATACCATGTTTTCCTAGTAAAAATACGAACAAATTTATCAATTTTGTCCAAAAATCATAAAAAATGTGAAAAAAATTGTTTAAAAAAATCACATTTCTACTAGGAGAACATGATAGCTGTAAATTTTTTTACTTATTTTCAAGTATCAATTGTGTAGTTTTTGAAAATTACAAAAAATTTCCATCAAACCATATTTTCCTAGTGAAAATACGAACAAATTTATCAATTTTGTCCAAAAATCTTAAAAAATGAGAAAAAAATTGTTAAAAAAAATCACATTTCTACTAGGAGAACATGATAGCTGTAAATTTTTTTTTCTTATTTTCAAGTATAAATTGTGTAGTTTTTGAAAATGACAAAAAATTTTCGTCATACCATGTTTTCCTAGTGAAAATACGAACAAATTTATCAATTTTGTCCAAAAATCATAAAAAATGAGAAAAAAATTGTTTAAAAAAATCACATTTCTACTAGGAGAACATGATAGCTGTAAATTTTTTTTTCTTATTTTCAAGTATAAATTGTGTAGTTTTTGAAAATGACAAAAAATTTTCGTCATACCATGTTTTCCTAGGGAAAATACGAACAAATTTATCAATTTTGTCCAAAAATCATAAAAAATGAGAAAAAAATTGTTAAAAAAAATCACATTTCTACTAGGAGAACATGATAGCTGTAAATTTTTTTTTCTTATTTTCAGGTATACATTCTGTAGTTTTTGAAAATGACAAAAAATTTCCATCATACCATGTTTTCCTAGTTAAAATACGAACAAATTTATCAATTTTGTCCAAAAATCTTAAAAAATGAGAAAAAAATTGTTTAAAAAAATCACATTTCTACTAGGAGAACATGATAGCTGTAAATTTTTTTTTCTTATTTTCAAGTATAAATTGTGTAGTTTTTGAAAATGACAAAAAATTTCCATCATACCATGTTTTCATAATGAAAATACGAACAAATTTATGAATTTTGTCCAAAAATCATAAAAAAAGTGAAAAAATTGTTTAAAAAAATCACATTTCTACTAGGAGAACATAATAGCTGTAAATTTTTTTTTCTTATTTTCATGTATAAATTGTGTAGTTTTTGAAAATGACAAAAAATTTCCATCATACCATGTTTTCCAAATGAAAATACGAACAAATTTATGAATTTTGTCCAAAAATCATAAAAAATGTGAAAAAAATTGTTTAAAAAAAAATCACATTTCTACTAGGAGAACATGATAGCTGTAAATTTTTTTTTCTTATTTTCAAGTATAAATTGTGTAGTTTTTGAAAATGACAAAAAATTTTCGTCATACCATGTTTTCCTAGGGAAAATACGAACAAATTTATCAATTTTGTCCAAAAATCATAAAAAATGAGAAAAAAATTGTTAAAAAAAATCACATTTCTACTAGGAGAACATGATAGCTGTAAATTTTTTTTTCTTATTTTCAGGTATACATTCTGTAGTTTTTGAAAATGACAAAAAATTTCCATCATACCATGTTTTCCTAGTGAAAATACAAACAAATTTATCAATTTTGTTCAAAAATCATAAAAAATGTGAAAAAAATTGTTTAAAAAAATCACATTTCTACTAGGAGAACATGATAGCTGTAAATTTTTTTTCTTATTTTCAAGTATAAATTGTTTAGTTTTTGAAAATGACAAAAAATTTCCATCATTCCATGTTTTCCTAGTTAAAATACGAACAAATTTATCAATTTTGTCCAAAAATCATAAAAAATGAGAAAAAAATTGTTAAAAAAAATCACATTTCTACTAGGAGAACATGATAGCTGTAAATTTTTTTTTCTCATTTTCAGGTATACATTCTGTAGTTTTTGAAAATGACAAAAAATTTCCATTATACCATGTTTTCCTAGTGAAAATTCGAACAAATTTATCAATTTTGTCCAAAAATAATAAAAAATGTGAAAAAAATTGTTTAAAAAAATCACATTTCTACTAGGAGAACATGATAACTGTAAATTTTTTTTTCTTATTTTCAAGTATAAATTGTGTAGTTTTTGAAAATGACAAAAAATTTTCGTCATACCATGTTTTCCTAGTGAAAATACGAACAAATTTATCAATTTTGTCCAAAAATCATAAAAAATGAGAAAAAAATGGTTTAAAAAAATCACATTTCTACTAGGAGAACATGATAGCTGTAAATTTTTTTTTCTTATTTTCAAGTATAAATTGTGTAGTTTTTGAAAATGACAAAACATTTCCATTATACCATGTTTTCCTAGTGAAAATACGAACAAATTTATCAATTTTGTCCAAAAATCATAAAAAATGAGAAAAAAATGGTTTAAAAAAATCACATTTCTACTAGGAGAACATGATAGCTGTAAATTTTTTTTTCTTATTTTCAAGTATAAATTGTGTAGTTTTTGAAAATGACAAAACATTTCCATCATACCATGTTTTCCTAGTGAAAATACGAACAAATTTATCAATTTTGTTCAAAAATCATAAAAAATGTGAAAAAATTGTAAAAAAAAATCACATTTCTACTAGGAGAACATGATAGCTGTAAATTTTTTTTTCTTATTTTCAAGTATAAATTGTGTAGTTTTTGAAAATGACAAAAAATTTTCGTCATACCATGTTTTCCTAGTGAAAATACGAACAAATTTATTAATTTTGTCCAAAAATCATAAAAAATGAGAAAAAAATTAATTGTTAAAAAGAATCACATTTCTACTAGGAGAACATGATAGCTGTAAATTTTTTTTTCTTATTTTCAATTATAAATTGTGTAGTTTTTGAAAATGACAAAAAATTTTCGTCATACCATGTTTTCCTAGGGAAAATACGAACAAATTTATCAATTTTGTCCAAAAATCATAAAAAATGAGAAAAAAATTGTTAAAAAAAATCACATTTCTACTAGGAGAACATGATAGCTGTAAATTTTTTTTCTTATTTTCAGGTATACATTCTGTAGTTTTTGAAAATGACAAAAAATTTCCATCATACCATGTTTTCCTAGTGAAAATACGAACAAATTAATCAATTTTGTCCAAAAATCATAAAAAATGTGAAAAAAATTGAAAAAAAAATCACATTTCTACTAGGAGAACATGATAGCTGTAAATTTTTTTTCTTATTTTCAAGTATAAATTGTGTAGTTTTTGAAAATGACAAAACATTTCCATTATACCATGTTTTCCTAGTGAAAATACGAACAAATTTATCAATTTTGTCCAAAAATCATAAAAAATGAGAAAAAAATTGTTAAAAAAAATCACATTTCTACTAGGAGAACATGATAGCTGTAAATTTTTTTTTCTTATTTTCAGGTATAAATTGTGTAGTTTTTGAAAATGACAAAAAATTTCCATCAAACCATGTTTTCCTAGTGAAAATACGAACAAATTTATCAATTTTGTACAAAAATCATAAAAAATGAGAAAAAAATGGTTTAAAAAAATCACATTTCTACTAGGAGAACATGATAGCTGTAAATTTTTTTCTTATTTTCAAGTATAAATTGTGTAGTTTTTGAAAATGTTAAAAAATTTTCGTCATACCATGTTTTCCTAGTGAAAATACGAACAAATTTATCAATTTTGTCCAAAAATCATAAAAAATGAGAAAAAAATGGTTTAAAAAAATCACATTTCTACTAGGAGAACATGATAGCTGTAAATTTTTTTCTTATTTTCAAGTATAAATTGTGTAGTTTTTGAAAATGTTAAAAAATTTTCGTCATACCATGTTTTCCTAGTGAAAATACGAACAAATTTATCAATTTTGTCCAAAAATCATAAAAAATGAGAAAAAAATGGTTTAAAAAAATCACATTTCTACTAGGAGAACATGATAGCTGTAATTTTTTTTTCTTATTTTCAAGTATAAATTGTGTAGTTTTTGAAAATGACAAAAAATTTTCGTCATACCATGTTTTCCTAGGGAAAATACGAACAAATTTATCAATTTTGTCCAAAAATCATAAAAAATGAGAAAAAAATTGTTAAAAAAAATCACATTTCTACTAGGAGAACATGATAGCTGTAAATTTTTTTTTCTTATTTTCAGGTATACATTCTGTAGTTTTTGAAAATGACAAAAAATTTCCATCATACCATGTTTTCCTAGTGAAAATACAAACAAATTTATCAATTTTGTTCAAAAATCATAAAAAATGTGAAAAAAATTGTTTAAAAAAATCACATTTCTACTAGGAGAACATGATAGCTGTAAATTTTTTTTCTTATTTTCAAGTATAAATTGTTTAGTTTTTGAAAATGACAAAAAATTTCCATCATTCCATGTTTTCCTAGTTAAAATACGAACAAATTTATCAATTTTGTCCAAAAATCTTAAAAAATGAGAAAAAAATTGTTAAAAAAAATCACATTTCTACTAGGAGAACATGATAGCTGTAAATTTTTTTTTCTTATTTTCAAGTATAAATTGTGTAGTTTTTGAAAATGACCAAAAATTTCCATCATTCCATGTTTTCCTAGTGAAAATACGAACAAATTTATCAATTTTGTCCAAAAATCATAAAAAATGTGAAAAAAATTGTTAAAAAAAATCACATTTCAACTAGGAGAACATGATACCTACCGTGATTATATTAATTTCTTACCTACCTAGATGATATCAATTTTTTACCTACCTAGAAGATATCAAATATGGGGCTTCATCTTTACTTACCAATCAGAATAGACTTATCTCCTGCCCACAACTGAAAATAAAAGATCCTGAAAGAAAATGAAGTGTATTTGGTTTGATGGAATATGAGGATGATGTAATAATGAAGTGTATAGAGGTAATACATAAATGAAATCAAAATGGTAATATTATGTTTCAATCACATTTTATTCAACACCTTAGCTACAATCAATTTGAGTTTGATTAATAAATCGTTAATAGTTATCAACATATTGGATAGCGCCCTTCCACTACCTGGAAAAAATAAAACAAAATTAAAATATGAGTATTTATTTACACAACAATGAAAATTTATAAGTTAAATTCGAAAAAATAAAATTTTTGAATTTCAATGAATGTTCTTCAATTTAATGCACCACATCTAGCCACAGACCTCGCTGATTTGGAATCACTCTTCCTATTTGTACTATTGTCGAGGTACACTCCCCTATCGACACCGTAGTGTCAGTCTACCAGTTACACTGGCGGGGCAGTGGGTCAAGAAGACCTGGAACTATGCCATCTACGCTCATAGTAGTACGTTCATCAGAGTAATCACAACTAGATAGCGACATCTAATCTTACGCCAAATTGATTGAACAATTCACGAATTGTAACGGTAGCATCGAGATTTGAACCGTGATACTTTCGTATCGAAGTCATGCTCTCTTACCCTACGCCACAAGACGAGATGATTACACCCCCAAAAATAACGATGATAAATTTGCACAAATATTAATGACTGAAAAATTTTTATTTAAAAAGTATATATTCGTATCGATGTCAACATGTCACTAGTGAGAGGAGAAAAAATTTTGGACAAAAATGTATAAAGTATTAACGTAGATGTCAGTATAAAAAGTTGTAAATGGTTTACCTCATTTTCAAGGAAAACTTGTGTACTTTTTAAAAATGACAAGAAATTTCCATCATATAATAAAATTTCTATATATTATAACATATAATTTCTTCTAGTGAAAATTCGAACAAATATATGAGTTCCATCAATCATCAAAAATGTTAATAAAATTGTAAAAAGTCTGCATTTCTATTATGTTGTTGTTATGTAACGGGAAGGGGGGGGCCAAAAAACGTTTCCAACTGGCCCCGTAAGATGAAGCTACGCGACTGTCGCTTAGAAAAACGAGAACGATTTTTCTTCGCTTATGAACTAGTCTATGTTTAAATAAACTACTTACAAATTGAATCAGTCTTTGGAAAATTTTAATCGCATACTCCATACGCGAACGATTTTTCTCCACTATGAATTCGTTTATGTCGATTCAAACTGCTTGAACTTGTAAATGTTTTTTCGCAAAAATCACATGCAAACGGTTTTTCTCCGGTATGAATTCGTTTATGTACAAGTAAATGATGGGGTAGACCAAAAGTTTTATCACAGACATCACATGAGAACGGTTTTTCACCGGTATGAATTCGCTCATGTCGTTGTAAATTACTTGGACGATCAAACGTTTTATAACAGATATCACACGTAAATGATTTTTCCCCGGTATGAATTCGTTTATGGTAAACTAAACTGTTACTGTGAGAAAATTTTTTACCACAAATATTACACGAATAAGGTTTTTCTTCAGTTAAACTGCCCTGTTCGGAAAAATCATCAAATGATAAAGATTTTGCTACACTGTGAGTTCGTTTATGTCTAGCCAGACTGCTTGAACTTGTAAATGTTTTATCACAAAAATCACATGAAAACAGTTTTTCTCCAGTATGAGTTCGTTTATGATCGACTAAATGATGCCGTAGCGTAAATGTTTTATCACAAACATCACATGAAAATGGTTTTTCACCAGTATGAATTCGTTTATGTTGCCCTACACCACTTTGCTGGGTAAATGTTTTATCACATACGTCACATGAGAATCTTTTTTCTCCCGAATGAATCCGTCGATGTAGAATTAGACTACCTTGTTCAGGGAAATTTTTATCACAAATATCACAATGAAACGATTTTTCTCTACTATGAGTTCGTTTATGTCGTATTAAACTGCTTGAACTTGTAAATGTTTTGTCGCAAAAATCACAAGTAAATGGTTTTTCTCCCGTATGAATTCGTTTATGATCGACTAAATGATGGCGCAGGGAAAATGTTTTATCACAAATTTCACATGTGAACGGTTTTTCACCAGTATGAATGCGTTCATGTCGTTCTAAATTGCTTGGCCGATCGAAAGTTTTATCACAAACATCACAAGTGAACGATTTTTCTCCAGTATGAATTCGTCTATGCTTCATTAAACTATTTTGTGTAGAGAATGTATTATCACACAAATCACATGAATACAATTCTAATATTCCATTAGTATTTTCTTCTTTAATCAGTAGACCATTTACATCAATAAATGAATAATTCGACATTATCTTTTATTTCTTACACAATAAATTCACATCTATTTAAATTTATTACTACAAAAATTTGTTGTCACTGAAAATTAGATAATATCATTGTGTCAAAGTAAATACAGTAAATGGCGTTGCCATCTGTTATCGAAAATCTCAAATGTAAAATCTACTGACCTCTATATAAGGTCAGCGGTAAAATCTGAATAATTCTCATGTATCCGACGATCTGATTTCCTGAAAAATGTATTAAAATCAGCATTTTCGGCGGAGAACTTGTAGGCCGTCTGCGTGGCGTCTGGCCTCGACAGAATCCTTTAGCTTCATCTGCTTAAAATAGCACCTCTTACCCGGGGACGTCTCGCCTTCGGGTGGCAGGTTGTTCTCAAGGAGGGCACAGAGGACCCTTTGATCTAAGTGCTAGGGATCCATTTGCGGTATCCCTCTTTCTAATTATTATTATTACCGATACCGATACGGATATGACGTTAGCACAGCAACGATATTGGCAGAATTTCGTATAATATACCCATAACGACACGATCCCGACATATCGGCCAGTGTGAACGCATTCCCAATTATTACATGAGATTACGCGTCCACTGAGATCGTTGTCGTGCCGGCCATTGTGAAAACGCCCTATATATTATTCGTTTTCTGCAGTACAGTAAAGCATCTGTGAACGTGATGTCTATCATTGAACTCAATCATTAGCGCGCTTTGTCAGCAAACACAACGTCAAGATGGTAAGCGGCCAAAATGAATACACCTAAAAGTAGATATAATCAGAGATTAGTATAATCATAGACATAGTATTACTAGATTGCGCGATTCATATACTTTCTGTATTGAAAAGTTGTACCAGCTTTAGAAACAGACAGCCTCTGATCTGCAATGTTTCTATCTTTGTTCCACTGTGAATGAATGACAGAGATAGCTCTACTGTAACCGTGTTTGTATCTCTTTCTAATATTGGAACATGAATTTCATCGAATGCGCAGTCTAGTACTATACTATGGGTATGTTCCATAATTTGCTGCCAGCGCTATGAGTGTTAACGCCATGAATCACGCTGCGAACAGCGTTCCAAAATTGCAAGCGCACTGCTACTGCAGCCGTGAAAATTGGAACGCGGTTCACAGCACTTACAGCACGCCACCATGTTTATTGCTTTCACTGCTTCACCAAAATTCATGACGTCATTTGTTTTCACAGTACTGCTGCAGCGTGCTGTCATGAATTCGGGAACGCGCGGTGAAGCACTGCCAGCGCTCGCAGCAAATTTTGGAACATACGCAGTCTATGAGTATAATCTAATGGCATTGCCATCTGTTGTTGAAAACCTGAACTATAAAATACGACAAAATACAAATTTCTACTTCCTTTCAAAGTAAATTTGTGATTTATTGATAAATAGTAAAAACTATTTTCACAAATAAGTACAAAATAAATTGTATTTGAGTTAAAATTCATAGTTTATACGATTCATTGTTTTTATTTTAAATGAAATTTCTGAATAGATACACCTGTTACCTGTTTATACGATACACTTGACCACCACTTGACACTTGACAGTTGACATCTACTTCCTTCCTTCGTAGTGTATGTAGTGTTTAGTTTTTGTGGTTATATTTCAATAATTTTTATTAGAAAAAATTGATTATTTATCGATAAAAACAGTGAAATTTACAATTTAACTATGATATCCTCGAATTGAATTAGAGATTTATCGATACACAGGTAAAAATTAAGAAAATTCTTCGCATCGAATCATTGTTATCAGTACAGAATCAAACTCATTCCGAAGGGAAAATTACTTGTATCCAAATTAAACTACAAGTAGTAACAAATAAATAAATACGTGTTTCAGAGTAATACAAAGTCTATACAATTGGAAATTTCGCGGGCGAAGCTGCGACAGATGCTGCTAGTTCAGAAATATGTCCAGTTTGTGATCATCCATTGTACAACATGAAATAAATAAGAGATATTTAGACTGTGACACAATCAAAAACAAGCAACAAAATGAAGGCGTTTATGAAAAGTTTAACACCGTCAACATCTCGTAAAGAGAAAATCGTCACCGATAATTTAATAAATAAATTATCGGAAAGTGTCAAATATATTCAGATGAACAACAAGATGAAAGATGAAAATGACGATACCGCTGACGATATGTTCACATTAATGGCCAACGATTTAGATGGCGACGGTGATGGGAGCACTAATCTATGCACAGTCATCGAAGCCATCTTCTTACATGGACTGAAGGATTCGTTTATTGAAATAGCAACGAAAGCGTTTACAGTGAATGCAGAGACTGATTCCCGTCCGGAACCATCGTTTTGGTCACTTCTGTTAGTGTTCTCACATCGACAGATCATCTCACAGATCAATGGGTTACAGCAGATTACGAATGAGGTTGGATATTGTCGGACATGGATTCGTATTGCGCTCAACGATAATTTACTGTCTTCGTATATGAGCTCGATGCAACGTGATGCCCATATTTTAAAACAGTTTTATAAGACGTATGCATTTGTACGGGATTCGGAGTTGTTCGATGTTGCTCAAAATTTGATTAATGGTGTGGAAACGTTACCGAATCATTCATTTGAATTACCGATTAATTCGAGTTTACTCAATTATTGGACAACACCGCCATTATTAATGGCTGGTATATGGTCACCGCCATTAAAATCATGTCCGGTAAGTATTCATTTTTATATTTAATATTCAGCAGTCCATAGACCTTCAATATTTTTGTCACTGTTAAGTGGTACACATTACCACAAAAGTAGTATTCTTAGAAGTTGTTTATTAGAAATATACTAACAATTTCGAAACATTTTCTCGAAAACCGAATGAATAAGGCACAAATCATTTATAAAATTTAAATAAAAAGAATGTGACTTTACCGAATTTCTACGAAAAATGATGCTTTTTATGAAAATATAACTTTCATCTCTCTTTCCTATGTAGCTTTGCCTGATCCCAGTTTGGATACTATCGATCTTAGACATTTAATGCACTTGTATTCACGCAAAAAGGGTTTTTTGCCACTATTTCCTAGGGCTATATCACGAAAAGAAAGCGTTTCTAGATTCTAGACTTATCATGTTGCGGTTATTATTAATAATTACAGTAATAAATACAAATTTTCATTCCATTTAAAAATAGAAAAATGCTGAAATTTAGATCCAAGTTCGCACCGTCTCCAAAAGCTTGTAACCAGAAAGATCGAATTTAAGGATGTTCCAGCATGAAACCACTTTTCGACAGATTTTGCTCATTTGTTTTTTACAGGCTAAAAATGCTGGAACTACCTTAATATTTCAAACTATTAGTTGATTTCCTCCTTCTCCCTTTGAAGCTTTAAAGAAAACTTCACATTCGACCTCGATCTGTTTCGCGCCCTTGATCGAGTATAACTTTAGGATCGTAAATCAGAAGAATTACAAATAGTCTTGAATGACGAATGGAAAAATTCGGAGGCTTGCTTAGTTTCGACCTTCCTTCGTCTATAATTACTAATGTTACACAGAATATTGAACGTCTCTGGACCGCTTTATTTTGAAATACAGTAACTTCATCTATCCGGATCGCTTTGATGGTAAAAATGATTTTTGCAGCAGCGAGAACTCTCTTCCAAAATATCCGTATGGAATCCGGTCTCAATTAATCCGGATAATTGTAGTTTTACTATATGTACCATAAAATTGATGTATAACCAATTAAAATGAAATTTGACAGATAACATCCGGGATAGACATTGCTCAATCATTGGATATCACAAAGATGCAAACATCCGCTCAAAATAAACAATCTACATCTACGGCAGATAATGACAGTGGAGCTGGTACTGGCACAAGTACTAGTGGAGCAACAAGTACAGCTAGTACAATCAGCACCGGTATCGGACAATTAACAGCGTTAAATGAAGGTGAAGCGTTACGTATTATTTTACAAAAATCAACAGAAATCAATGAAACAATCAATAAACAATCAGCTGATCCAGATAAACACCATGAAATGACAAGTGAAGAATCGTCATCGTTAACATTATCAACGAATTTGGATGAGTTGTCATCAATTGAAACGAATCATTCATCTGGTATTGGTAATTCATTATCCGCAATGATGATGGACGGTGATGGCGGATGGTCGTCCACATCGTACAAGCAAACGGACCATGAAGCCAGTTACAATACATTGATTGATAATTATTATAATTTAAATATGAAAACAACATTTAAATTACCGATTGTTGAGAATAATGTTGAGCATGAACAACAGCTCAATAATATTGATAATCGTTTAACGAGATCTATTTCGAATATCGCAAATGATCAGGTATGTATTTATCTGGAAGGGGTCAATACAGAGTCAATTCAATTTAAAATTAATAAATGATGGTCGTTTACACAATTTATTTATTTTAAAGTATTTGAGTGTTCATTTTGAGGTATTTCGATGTACACTCCCGTTCAATAAAATTGAACAGACCTGAAATTTTAACCTTCTTACATTTCATAAAACTCCTCACTTTTGTAACTCTCTGTATAATGATTTATTTATAAACAAAAATAGGTAGTATATATTTTAAGTGTGAAAAAAGAAATGGAAGTATAGTAAAAAACATTTATTACAAGACTAATCAAAATTGTGAGAGACTGATTCGGTTCAGATCTGTTCAATTTTATTGAACGGGAGTGTACATGGTATTTAGGGACATTCAGGGGAACTAGTACCTACGAGCTAGCCCGAAATGGTATACAGCTAGCGGACACGAGTATCATAAAACATCTAGATGTACCTTTTGCGAACTCTAAGCTACTCTTAAAGGAAACCATATTAGGCAAAGCCAACATAAGGTAGCGACAGGAACGTACTTGAGGGACTACCAGGTAGATCTGACCAGAATACAACTCAAGACGTTCCGAAGATTTTATCTCTACTGAGATCGTCTATAGGCAGTGGTATAGAAGCCATCACAGGACACTAGATGAGCGGTAGACATGCAGAACGTCTAGGACTGTCAGTGTGTCATGACTTTTGCAGGAGCTGAAGATAGGGAGAGACCATGACTCACATTATCTGCGACTGCCAGCTCTTATTACGAAGAGACTTATCCTTTTGGGTCAACCATTCTTTGAAGACCTCTCTGAGTTAAAGTCTACCGGCGTGAAAACCCTACTGCTGTACTCGAACTTTTCCGAATGGTTTAAGAAGTAGTGGCATGAATGGACATCATGGTCTAAGTGTGTCCCATCCAAGACAGTCGCTACAACCTAACTTTGAGGTGTTTGTGCTAATTTGAATTGTACAAAGGCTTGCGGACAAAAATAGTTCAATCATGTGTCAATTTAATTTGTAGTCTTTTAGAATTTCTCTATTTTGTGTTTGTTTATTTACAGATGCTAGAAAAATTAGGTTACGAAGTGATCACATCATGTGATCAATCGCCAAGTGATATCACAACAAATGAATTTCATCAATTTATCAAATACTTCAGTGAAATAGCAAACGAAAAAGGTTTAGATCAACAAAAATACATTTGCAGTGCTTGTGGTAACACATTGGGTATTAGTTTTGGTCAACCAAAGTAAGTATACGGTCATCGAACTCTTACAATAGAATCACGAGCATATTTAATACAGTAGAACTTCAATTATCCGAATCGGATTTGAGGACCGCATTCAAGTGGATTTTGTAACGAGCATTGATAAACCCTCTCAGGATTGATTATTTGCTAAAAGCAAAACTTTTAGTCAAGTAAATCGACAGTTTGTCTTCATTCACACAGATTTAGCTTCGTTTTTTTTAGGGTCCGATCCCAATTACTCCGAATAATTATTAGACAATAGAACCTCGTTACATCTCATTACTTATCTCACACAATTCTTCCTAATAAAATGTATGTTTAGTATACTCAAGCTAGAAAGTCCAGTCATATAAACAAACGAAATCGTGTGATCATAGCACATGGTCTAATTTGATTGGTTCGTTTGATAACTTGCACCTTTAAATCTGAAAGAATACAAGTCTCAGTCCATTCGTATGCGAATTATTATCATTTTTGTGATCCATCATTTCAATTTTTTATTTAATTTTGTCTTTAAATATTTATTTTTAGTTTTTATTGTTATATTTGTTACTATTTTTATTGTTTACAATCGTTCTAAAAAAAACGAAAACGATAGAACGAAGTGGGTCTATGAAGCTTGAGTTTATTATAGTTATAGTAAAAACCGATTCGTGCGGATTCTGATCTCAATCTTGGTGCCGATAGGAAACAATATTACGAATAATATTTCGTCGATTGAATCAAACGTAAATCAATTGATCTTGAATTTGTTTTAGAATATGTGGATTGACTGGTGAATATTACTGCAGTGAATGTATGAGCGATGAGTTACATGTAATACCGGCCAGAGTATTATTCAATTGGGACTTCCGTAAATATCAAGTATCGAATCGTGCTCATCTCTTTTTAACTGAATATAAAAATCATCCATTTATAAATATTAAAGTAAGTATTTTCTCGAATTTTGACGATCAATCGAACACAAAATCGGCTGTTGGGCTAACCCACTTTTTCGGTATTACAACGGACCCTACGGTCCAAGTGTGTCTTACTCCAGGACAGCCACTCTAACCTAACCTACAAAACCGTACATCTTTTAGCTTTATTTTTTTAGCAAAAATTAAATTTATCAAGAAATACTCTTTTTCGGTGTATGCTGTTTTCGAGCTTTTCGGATATGAAGGATTTTTAGCGGTTATTTTCTTTGTTAAAATACGTGAATTTTACAAAAACCTACACCTTTTTAACATTTATATTTAGCAAGAATAACACTTATCAAGAATTAATCTAATTTTTGGCGTGTGCTGTTTTTTTTTATTTATTTTTTTAATAAAAATTCCAAATAAATAAAAATTTTTGAGATTTTAGATGTTTGCAAACTTATTTTCTTTGCTTAAATACGTTTTATTTTACACAAATCTACACCTTTTAGCCTTATTTTTAGCGAAAATAACACTTACTTTTATTTTAAAAAAAAGTAACCTAACCCAAATTTTGACAATATAAATAACCTAATTTAAAAAATATAAATAATCAAAATTAATTTGGTTTGTTTTCAGATAATAAATCCAAAAATCTATTCATTAATCAGTAAAATGACGGAATTACATGAATTACGTATTCAAATGAATTACTTACGTGCATACTTGTACACATGTCGTGAACCGATCATTGAACAACTGCAACGACAGATCTGGCCACGTGAATATCTATATGAAACCATACATCTATATTCAATATCTGATCTCGAATTAATCAATAATAATAATCAATTATGTTCACAATTCAAATCGATTGTACAATTTGCACGTAATCATGTGGTAACGTGTTGGTTATGTTCACAGAAAGGTTTCATCTGTGAACTATGTACAAATAATCAAATATTGTATCCATTCGATTTAGATGTTACATTACGTGTAAGTAACACATGTTTTTATTATTCATATTTATACCCGGTATATATAAATATTATTTGTATATACACAAGTATTATATGTGTACCATATCTACCGGTACAGTCTTGGACTAAAATTATGGCTTATTATGCTATACATTCCTTCACGCATACATTCCACAACTACTTTAATATTCAAAATTTTTTCTATTTAAAAATTCAATATTTATAATATGATTTAATCAGTTTTGTAGTATTTTTAAAACCTCTCACAAGTAGTATGTTGCCATTGATTGTATAACAATCGTGACAATTAGTATGCCGTACCATATAATATGTATTTTGTTTTTAGTGTGACGTATGTAATGCTGTTTATCATCGTCAGTGTCTACAAACATCAAGTGAATGTCCAAAATGTGAGCGACAACAGTTACGGCGTCAACATCAACTTGATTCTATTAATTCTATCAAATAATCACAACCAAAATAATATTGTAATCAAATGCGAGATCTCAAATTAAATATAACGTGTTTGTTTTTTTGTAAATTCGAGTCACACAGATTTCTTGTTGTTATTTTTAAAATGAGCCATAGAGTGTTTGATCTATGATGTAAATGTAGATCATTGTTAATCAATTGTTAAGATACTTTATGACTCATTGTAAAATAAATAGGTAAGATACAGTAGAAATAAAGGATCCAAATGTTTTTGATTTTTCAGTATTCATTTTCAGTTTTCTAAAAAAATATGTCAAAAATTTAAATGTGTAGAAACATAAAATTAGTCCTTGTTGATGTCCTCTTTGATTGTTATATATAAAACTGTTTGTTAGCTTCGACTCGATGTTATATATATTTATTTATAAATATTTATATTTCGTTTTCATTTTTTATTTAAAATAAAACATATTTTTGATAATAAAAACTTTGTTATTTATTTAAGGTATTAACCAAACTATATCAGATGATCGCGGGTACCCGCGCGAAAAGAACTATATAAAAAATTATATGTGTAAAAAAAAAAATGTTGGTACTCCTGCGCGTTGTTGAAAACAGTTGTCCGTTGTCGTCAGTGTTCCCATTCATCATATAACATATCATACATATAGTATATAATTTCAAATAGCGCGCCGGTACTCAGGATGCCAACTGAACCATAAAAAAGAACCTTCTGCTGCGGACATGAAAAAAATGCAAAAAACTTAACAAATCGATGGGCATTCTTCCAAAGTTTTAAGGAAAAATATTTCTAAGAAATTGAGGAAAGTGTGTGTCGAATTTCAGAACAACCGACTGACTATATTGGGAAAGTTCGAAGTAAAAACAGTCGGAATCGTGCATTTTATTTCACCATGTTTATGAAGATGCATGTTAAATTTCTCCAACTTACGTAACGATTTTCTCAAAGGTGATAAATTCTTAAAAAAATTCAGCTGATTTCTAAGGATTAATTTTACTAATATTGTGAATTTTGTTCAGAAATTAATATCTAGTGTTACATAGGGGGGAAGGGGGAGTTTAAAATGTTTAAAAGGTATACACAGATAAAATTCGAGACAAAAATTTGTGATATTTTTCGGGACACTCAAATATATTCTTCATCAAAATTAAAAATAACGTTAAACAAATTCAATGGTTAAAATTCTCAAGAAAGAATCGGAATAAAAGTTTGATAAATCAGGAATTTTTTTTTTAAATTTTGACTGGTTCACAGAAGTTGATTGTCTTAGGAAAGAAATACTCTGTCCATAACAGTTCTTAGCCTAAAAACACTGACCACTAAATAACTGGATAGATTATCAAGGTCGTTATTTCACATTTATATCCATAAGCATACTCTGTATAGTTACATAGAGGTCAGTAGGAAAAATCCATAAAGCATTTATCATAGAATCAAACCAATATTAAAGTTCTTAAATGGTAATAAAGAATTTGTCAAAGCTTGCATAATATGTTTTAATAGATGGACGATCTATGATATTAAAGCTTGGAAAGTCGAAGAGTGCTTTTCATCTTCTATAATTCTTCATTTTCCTGAGATTCTCGGTTTGCTGGACACCTTAAATTGGTAATTTTATTAACAACACCTATAGCAAAAAATTTTTTTCTGCGATCGATATTTTCAAGCGTTACAAAGTCGGAACCAAACTTAATATACTCTGTATATTTACATAATACTGAGTATAATTAACATCTATGTTATTGAAGGTTCAAATGTTGAAGTCTTCTAGCGAATTTCCAGAAAGGAAATAGAGCTATTGGTCTCGTACCGACTTCAAAATTTTGTAATCGCTCTAGCGGTTACAATTTTAATCAAATTGCAATGAAATTTGGTATTTGAGGTGGTTTTGGTATTCAAAAGGTCAAGTTCGTTAATGGGTAAAATCGGACAAGGGGAAAGGGGGGTTTAAAGGGAGAGGGGAAACACAAAATTTGACATATCTCCCTTAATATTCGAAAAATCGAAACATTTATAAGAAGTAAAGTTGTAGGTATTAAGTTTTACTGTAATTTTGTTTCTTATCATTTTTTCTGTTACACTAATATTTGCAGAAATATTGATGGTTTAAGATTGAAAATTAAATTCCTTAATATCTCTGTGCACATTAGAGTTTGAGCCAAAATGATAAGGTGATGAATTGTAGCAAACTTGATTTTCTACAACTTTATTTCTTACGCATTTTTCGATTGTTGTAATATTAAGACAGATATTTTATATTTTGTGTTTTCTTCTATCTTTATGCCCCCCTTTCCCCTTGACGTATGTCATTTATTAATAAAATTGGCCTAATACTAAAATCATATCAGATACGACATTTCATTTTGATCAGACTAAAATTGTGACCGCTAGAAAGTGATTTATGTATTCTAGGGAAATTCGCTAAGTTGAAGCAGCTCCAGCGTAACGAATTTTTTTAAATTCTTTATTTGCCTGAAATTCCTGTACGCTAAAGTCCCTAGATTGGTTCAATTTTCAGTAAAAAAAAAACATATTTGATATGATGGACAATCTATGTTATTGAAGATTGAAAAGTTGAAGTCCTTTATCTACTTCAAAGTTCCATATATTTAATTGTGTATGTTCCTGAAGTTCCTGTAAGCTAGAGTCCCTAGATTAGTTCAATTTTGAGTTAAAAAAATAAGCATATTTGACATGAGAGTGAAATAATTAAATGATACACTTATAATTATTGAATAGTACACCTAATTAATTACAATATACATAATACTAATTATGGACCAAACAACAAAACCACCATCGAGATATCCAGATATTCCAAACAGAAAAATCATTTGCCAAAATAAGTCCAGAATGGTGTCAGATGAAACATATCAAAACTAACACCAATGGAGACTGGTCCGTTTAACATAAACCACTACGAACATCAAAATCGAAAAGCTTTTCATAAATAACTCGAAATATATTAAAGTTTCGAAAAAAATGTATTGGTAAAAAGTTCTAGAGCATAAAATTTCCTACAAGAAACTCTTGAAACACTTTTTGATTGGCCAATTAGTTTGCTTAGTACAGCGTATCAAAGTTATATCCGAAAAAATCTATACTTGGTACAAAATTGGTAATTTTTAACTCAGAAACCACCCGATTTTAGCGAATTTCCTGAAAGGAAATAGCTATTGGTCTCGTACCGACTTCAAAATTTTGCAAAAATTTCTTCAAATGTCCATCGATCCTTCCTAGTAGATGTCGAAAATCACCATCTGTAAAATTTATATATATATATATATATATCTATATAAATTTCTATATAAAAGGGGAAAGGAGGGTTTAGAGGGAGGGGGAAACACAAAATGTGACATATCTCCCTTAATATTCGAAAAATCGAAAAATTTATAAGAAGTAAAGTTGTAGGTATTAAGTATTACTGTAATTTTGTTTCTTATCATTTTTTCTGTTACCCAAATATTTACAGAAATATTGACGGTTTAAGATTGAAAATTAAATTCCTTAATATCTCTGTACACATTAGAGTTTGAGCAAAAATGATAAGGTGATGAATTGTAGAAAATCTGAGTTTCTACAACTTTATTCCTTACGCATTTTTTGATTTTTCTAATATTAAGAGAGAGGTTTTTATTTTGTGTTTTCTTCTTTCTTTATAAGTCCCCTAATAACGAGGTAAAATTTTGTGTGCGCATTCTACAGCTAAAAAGTAAGACCGAGTTCATGAATAGACAAAATCGGGCCATGCGTTCTCCCACTTGCAGTGAAAATCTCTACCTTTAAAACCGTAAGAGATAGAACAAAGTTTTAAAGACAAAAAATACCCTTTTTTATAAAATGAACAACTTTTGGGAACTTTGTTTTCATAAACTGAATAGTTTAGCCATAATTTTAGCTCAAATATCAGTAATTGAAAATCAACTCAGTATATAACCGAGTATTTAAGCAATTAATTCAGTTACTTGTTATTTTCATTTGTTTTGGATTCATTCTGAACGAATCTTGACTTAATGGTTTTCTGTTAGGAATTTGGGGTAATCTTTCCCTTGTGTTGTTTTTTTTTTTTGGGGGGGGGGGGGTTCTTGTTTGGTCCTATTCGTAATTTACACTTAATTTAAATATTATTTGTCAACATCATCCAGTTTCTCAATTTGACGAGTTGGTGGTTTCTCATCATCGTCGAATATCTTTAAATGTTTGACATAATACCAAACACCACAATCAAATAGAACACCAATGATTATAAATGAAGCGGCTGTGAAGTTCATAACGTATCGTAATTGTTCGCTATCGTATAACCAACAATTACCACTTCCAGTGCATGTTTTGCCCCACACTAAACACGTTTTATCTGTAAAATTCATCCAAATCATATATTTTTATTAATTATTAAATACATTAATTAATTAGTTCGTTCAAACCTGGTTAAGAGGAATTTAAAAATCCACGGTGGTAAAACTTTTGATAAATCACAATACTCGAAAGAGAATTGTATACAGTCTGTTTTGGAAAGCTTTGCTAATAGAGAATCAATGTTAAATATTATTTACTATAATAACTACACAATACTTCCTAAAGAAATAAAAATAGTGGGGGTATTCTGTAGTCTGTGTGTGCATACGTAATGAATAATAATATTATAAATTAAGTGGGCATCACTAAATCCCAACTCTTAAATGACATCAAACAAACATCATACCACAAGCAGCCAGATGTTTGTAAGTATGTGTATGTATGTATGGTTTTATAGTAAATATTTTATTTATTTATTTAACATTGATTCCCTATTAGAAATGTTTTTGAAAACAGACTGTATAAGTAAATTTATTTTCAAAATAAAACTCGATAGTAGCTAAATTCTCATATAAAACATTAAAAATCATTTTCGAATGTACAATTTTGTTTCGTTTACAAAAATATTATATTAGGGGCCGAAGTGTATGCCATAAATAGATGTATAATCGAGGACCTTCAACTAGACCTTCAAAGGTAGAATCATTTATATTTTATCCGATAGTCAGGTCGCGCTTAAAGTGTTAAGTTCATTTGAAATAAATTCGAAAACTTTAATAAAAAAGGGGGGATCATCTGGACTTATTTTTCCATAACGGTTGAAAAAGCACAAAATAATAGACCTTTTCATAGGATGATCTTATGCGCATGCGATTTTCGGGCACTCTACAATAAGATGAACAAGGGCGTGAAGTATTGTTTACTCATTTCTTCACAGTGCTCTTCTGAGTGAGAAATTCACTAATTTAAGTAACTGTTTTGATAATTTAACCAGATTTGACTGTAGTAATACTTGAACATACCTAATATAGTACCAAATAAAATGGGCGATGGTATAAATGCAAATAAACTTAAAATCATGATACCGAATCCCATAGCTGATGGTTTATCAGCTTCATCCACACACCGTACAGATACTAAAAAGTTGGAAGCTCTTCCTGAAGCTCCCGTAAATTTGATTAGACATACGACTGCTAGAAATATGTAGAATATTGTTGTACAATCGACAGGACATGATCCTGATATTGCCTGGCCGCTACTAATACAGGAGCAATTTGTGTACATCTAAAAAATATACGGTAAAAAATCTTTGAAAATTGTCCAAATTTCCCAGCAAGTTAATTATTTGGGCAAAATTTTTGCAAATTCGCCTTGAATATAACAAAACATCAAATATTAAACGAGAAATGTTAGTTTATTTCGAATAGTATAAAACTTTAAATTCTAAATATGTTCCTTATAAAAATGTTAACAACTTTTGTTCGAAACATTTTTTCGGAAACCGAGGTGATTTGGAAGAAATCGGTTGCAAAGTATGTAATCGATTTGAATTTGATTCGTTGATCGAATAAAATTTATTGGCATTTTCCTAAGGAACAACTTTGTAACTCTCATTAGGACTGACGCTGGCAAGGGCAGAAAGGAAAACCGTTTGGTATTCGGTTAACTTGCGGTCCATTATGTGCAGATTGTGTGACGAGGAGGAGGAAACATCCAGCCACATAATCTTCGACTGCAAACCTCTGGGTTACAGAAGATACAGGATATTCGGCGCATCTCCCTCCGAATGTATGAACCTTCAGGAAGACCTGATAAGCAAGCTCCAGACTATTGCCAACATATGGGAGAGGCAAGTCTCCTCGGACTGAAATAGGAGGGGGAGCACAATTGACCATAAGGTCGAAGTGCAATATTTTTTAGACCCCAACACAAATCAAATCAAATTTCGCTCAACCTTGCGAAAACGGAGTAAGTTTTTGAGTTTTGTTGTCTAGTCCAGAGATAAATCGCTCGACTATATTAATAAATACTTACCATTGTAGAATTTTCGGGATGTAGAATGTACTGCGATGTGCAACCGGCATGACACGCTGATATAAAAGTATGTTGTTCCGAGGCGGGAGTGTTGTACGCACAAACAGGTGAATATTTCACAAAATCGCAATTACAATCCATATTACATGTCATATTTAATCTATAAATAAGTGAACACCCTGTACTATCGGTTTTCAAAAGTGCCATTCCTATTTATAATTGATTTGTAACGAATCTATTAGGTTTACGAACGAAAAAAATGCTTAGAACCAAAGTTGTTCAGATCTGAATAATGAACAACTTTTACTCGAAACATTTTTTTCGAAAACCAAATGAATTCAGCATAAATCTCCTGCAAAATTTTGCAAAAAAAGGAACTCCAGTTTTAAAAGAGTGAGTATACTTTTCACTATGAGCACAGTTAGCGATAATGTGATAAAAATACACAACACTTCGAGACGGATTTAAAATTCGGTTGTAGTTTATCATCGGGTTAAAAGATATCTTCGTTTTTAAATGAAATCTATCTTTTAACTACAGCTCGGTAGTACTATAAATAGTCTCGCAAAAATTGAATATTTACAGAAGCCATCTTTTAACCACATGAAAAACTATAGCCGAATATTAAATTTGTCCCGAAGTCTTGTGCAATTTTCATCATATTGCCATTAGTTTCGACAACTATGCACATAGCGAATAAATGATTTTAGTTTACATTAGTCGAGTAATTCGTTCGGTCGAGTATTAAATTCGAATTTATGTTTTACACATAGTTGAGTAAGTCGGCCCAATTTGAGAAAGATAAAAATTGGCAATAGACAAAAAATGATCTTGATCTGTCCAAATACTCGAACTTTTCAGTGGATCATTTGCTTGGCTGTTTACACGGACCATTGCGAACTTTTCTTACTCGATCAAACCAAGTAGCCGCGCTTGTAAAAGCGTTGTGTGTACTTGGAACTGGGAGATTATGGGTTCGAATCCCGACATCGGCAGTTTGTCAATTATTAAAAAAAAAAAGGGCGGTTAATTGACTAAACTGTCGGCGTATGGACAAGAACGAAGTAACCGGCTATGCCTGAGAAGGTTTTCTGCAGTTTCCTTCACGAACTTCAGATAAGTATCGGCATAGTTCCTATCAAAGTCGGCTGCAACCGCAAATCCTACCAATTTCTAGTCTACACACAAAATTCCTTGTCCTCCACTCACATCCTTAGGCATCACAATGGACCTTATGGTCGAAGTGTGTCCCGTTCAGGACAGCCTCTGGAATCTACTCGATCAATGTAAACTATTCATAACCCCCTTCGGACACGGGCGTACACTTGAGTATCCATTAGATTAGAATAGAGTATCCAGAAGCTTAAATTTATTGCATACATACTTGAACGATGTTCCTATATTATTCTCAGCATCCGCACAGCCTAAGAATGGATAAATACAGATTCCAATAACATCAATAAGACCAACAACAATATTCCATACAGCTAGTGCACGAGCCGAAGGTTTATATTTACTGATGACAACACCTGAGATCAGTATACCAATCGCTGAGAACACTAAACCAACCATTCCAGTGGTTAAACTCGATACCGATGCGGTTTGTTTGTATTGTGTTTCGATATATTTCGGTAGAAATATCCAATATGGCATGAAACCCAAACAATAGAACACGGATGCCATGTTATTGCACATAAACGTTTTGTTTGTAAATAATCGCTTGAAGGTTTTCAGCATGTTCCCGAAGGAGACAACTTCCTTTGTCTTGATCACATTCGGTATTTGTTGTTTGTTATTATTTTCGATTTGTTGCTGTTTCACCTTTTGTTTCCTGAGATACGATTCAGGTAATTCCTTCGGGAACATTGCCATTAGTATAGTAAGTAAATAGATTGGAATGGAAAGTATTAACCATCCGAGCCACCAAGCGCCCAGCCACCGAGAATCTCGTTGATCGATGATCGGTGTCAAGTATGGTGAAATGTATATTTTTAGACATGCTGATGCTAATGCATAGCCGAAAGCTGGTCCTAACAGTCGAATAAAATAGCTTATACCTAAAAAAGAAGTCATAGCATTATGTTAGTACCTGGTAAATCGAGTTTCGTTTGAATTTTCACATTTCAACCTAATAGTTTTGATTCTTTAAAATATTTATGAAAAGATTGGCAGAAGATGGGCCGATGATAAGGTACCAAAGGCGTAGAATTTATTACGAGGCTATTTTCTAGTATTCTCAGGTTTCGGGTATGCAAAATATTTTTTCGGGAGTTATGGCTGAGCAAAAATTTTTACAGGACATTGTAGGTATGTCCATAAAACACTTCCAGAAGTCAGGAAATGAGGGTAATGAAGTAAGTAATGCACCTGCGCAAAAGAGAATCCGATGTTTGATGCTCTCCAGATTCAATCCAAATTCAATTTATCCTTCAAAAAGAAAATCGGCTTTAAATTTGGAAGGGACAAACTTGAAGAAGAGGTGATTTAAGTTAACATTGACCAGCTGATACATCATTTACTTTGCAAGGAACTTAAGGTCCTTTTAAATTGTTTTAACAAATTCAGTTCAAGTTCGGCAATATTTTCGATTCATTAAACACATAGGCAGGGTCGTACCGATGGTCTTGGAGGCTGCTGTGCAAAACTTTTCGGGGACCCTTCCTGTTGACAAATTGTCTTCTGTACGAATTTACTACGGAGAATCGCATGTATACATTTTACAATCGAATGTTTTTTGGTATAGGTGTTCATAAAATAACCTCATTAGTCCAACTCAGAAACGAAGAAATAACGAGCTGAAATTTTGTTTGTGTGTTCTAGAATCAAAAAGTTAGGTCAAGTTATCAAATGGGCAAAATCGGATTGTGCATCCCCCCGCCGCGGGGGAAAATATTCGTCTTTAAAACCGTAAGAGATACAAAAAATGTTCCTTTTTTAAAAGTAAACCACTTTTTTTTGAAACATAGGTAATTATTGTTGGTTTTAAAAGAAAGTTTAGCCAGAACATTCCCCCCCCCCCTCCTGTTTTTATAACTCTACGCCATAGATGTGATAATACTTACTAATTAATGCAGGTGTTTTAGATTTTTTAATATTATCATCCATATACGATACACCTAATGTATGATACAAAGAGCCACCAACACCAGATATTAATTGTGCAATAAATAATATTAACTAGAAAAGATTTATAAATTATAAAATTAATCCGCCAAAGTCGAGTCATTTTGCTCTTTCACTTACTAATTACATTTCACATTTTTGTCCCTATTCCTAGAACATTGGTTTGTATTTTATAAATATCTATTTCGACTACAATGTAGTCATCATCAGTATGAATTAGCTAATCGTAACTATCTCTGGGATATGGATTCAGAGATATGTTACTTGTTGCTAAATTGGTGCGTGTCTCACAATGATTTTAAAAAAGTTTTGTCTTTTGTATGATTTGACTGAGGGTAAGATCTGACCTGAGGATTATTTGAGTTGACTAACTAAAGGATTAGGTGTGTGAAAAACCCCACCTATTTATTGACGGTATCCATTTGTGACTATGCGGCGTTGTTTTTGTCACTAAAGTGAGGGTATCGAAGCTAACCTTGATATTCAGGTATTAGATTTTTTTGAAAAAAATCTAATACCTGAATATCAAGGTTAGCTTCGATTATATTCTTCGAAAATAATATGAGTTCGGCACAAGTTGACTTCAAAAAAGATTTATATACTGCCAATTATTCGAAATTATATTCTTTAGATTCTTTTAGATACTTTTGGTGAGACACGCACCAAATTAGCAACAAGCAACATATCTCTGACCCCATATCCCAGAGATAGTTACGATTAGCTAATTCATACTGATGATGACTACATTGTAGTCGAAATACGTATTTATAAAATACAAACAAATGTTCTAGGAATAGGGGCAATAATTTGAAATGTAATTTCAAAAAACCTAGAGTTCTCTTTGATTATTTTAATAATCTTTACTTTCACTTACTATTGGTGCAAAATTATTACTATCCAAATGTTTGATATTGGCTTGACATTCATCCAAAGTTTTGTTGAGCTGACACAGCGATTTTAAACTATTACTATTGGTGCCGAATGTATCAGTGGTTGTGTAATTATCAGCTAGAGCATATTCTTGCGTCAATAGCAGGGCAAGATCACCACTTCCATACATGAATTGTGGCAAGGCAGATATCAAACAAAATGTTCCGATTAGAAATAGACCAAATGCAATCCATCGAGGACGATGTCCATATCCACCGTAATAACTAATTATGGCTGACAGGAACAGTGAACTGATATCATTGCCAACGCTAATTATACCTAAAATTCATTACGAAATCAGTGATACCACTAAAACACTTCGATTCACAGGAATTGATTATTTTAGAATTCGAATCGTTTTGAATATTATTGATTCGAAAATTATATGAAGTTTCTTTCTCAAAATATTTCAAATAAAAGTTGTTAGTCATTTTAAAACGAACAATTTTCATTCTAAACATTTTTTTTTTTGAAAATCATATAGATTCAGCCCTTTGTTACGCAGGAGCTGCGTCAATTTAGTAAATTTTCTAATTTTAATCTCTGTCGGTCACAATTTTAGTGCGGATCTATCAAAGTCGGATGCAGCCGCATATCCTACCATTTTTAGTCTACACACAAAATTCTTTGTCCTCCAATCACATCCTCACATCCTTAGGCACCATAATCGACCATAAGATCCATTGTGATGCCTAAGGATGTGAGGATGTGAGTAGAGTGGAAGGAATTTTTGTGTATAGACTAGGAATTGGTAGGATATGCGGCTGCAGCCGACTATGATAGGAACTATGCGGATATTCATCTGGAGTTCGTGAAGGAAACTGCATAAAACCTTCTCAAGCATAGCCGGTTACTTCGTTCTTGTCCATACGCCGACAGTTTAGTCAATTAACCTTTTTTTTTAATAATTGACAAACTGCCGACGTCGGAATTAGAATCCATAACCTCACAGTTCCAAGTACACACAACGCCTTTACAAGTGCGGCTACTTGGCTGGTAACAACCTCAATAGCTACTTTTTTTTTTTGGAAAATTTACTAAAAAGAACCACTTAGAAATCGATAATACACAAAACAATGATTCACATAAAAAAATAATGATTCACTTTGAATGGTTCAATTAAATTCCTGATTAAACACAATCAATAAACAATACATATTTAGCGTTGATAGGCGATACAATTATAGTCCAATTAATAAAAAAATCTGGATCTACTGGTTTCCCACAAACGTTTTAGGCTATGCACCACCTTTCAAGGCAATGTTAGCAAAAATGACAAACATTTTGACCATCAAATTTGAACTTAAATGCAACTTTTATGCGACTGATTTTTCAATAAACTGATGTATATCCTGTGTTTGACAACAGCAATTAGATTTGATTATTGTCAATAGCCGCGCAACACTGTTTTACATATAATCATTGAATAAAGTGGTCCATACACGTTCATGTTTTATGTTTTGTCCCTGTTAAGTGTTTATGTTTAGTTTTACTTCTTGTTTAATGTTGATGAGAAAAACATTGAAGACCATAAACTGAACATGGACGTTTAATATTACTGCGCTGTCCAAAATTTTACCTCTATATACAAAGGTTATGTGAGTTTTCATATCTTTATATATTGAGGTTTCCGAAAATATCATTTTTGACCATTTTGAATTTAGAATTTTGGAGAACGAAAAGCGCTAGTTCTGTCAAAATTAAGTTTAGTATCGATTGAAGCTAATAAATCTTTGGAAATTGACCCACTTTATTCTAGGGAGTTTTCAATAATTTTCTCGAAAACCGACCTTATTTTAAAATTTATACCATCCGATTTATTAGACCTTAATTTTTCAAAAAACAGTGTTGTACACTCCCGTTCAATAAAATTGAACAGATCTGAACCGAATCTCTCACAATTTTGATTATGCTTGTAGTAAATGCTGTTTACTATACTTCCATTTCTTTTTTCACACTTAAAATATATACTAGTTATCTTTGTTTATAATTGAATCATTATACAGAGTGTTATAAAAGTGGGGATTTTTATGAAATGTAAGAAAATTAACATTTCAGGTCTGTTCAATTTTATTGAACGGGAGTGTGCATTAACGATGAGTCGACTAAAGTTTTTTTTAATATGTTTATAAACTTCCAATGAGAAGTTGAATGTCACACAGCTATGAAACAAGAAAGGCGTGACCATTTGTCAAATAATTAAAATTCAAATAATATTAATAATAAATTTATTAATCCAATTAGTAGTGGCTTTAGTTATGAACTTTAACTAGGCGAACTTTAACTATGAACACAAAACCCCCCCCACAAACTATTCATCGGACTCAATGTTTTTTATCAAAAACGTTTTGTGAGGAATCTATTGAATTTTCAAAAAAAAAAATATGTTTTAAACAAAAGTTGTTCCAAATATAAATATTTACATCTTTTATTCTAAACACCTTTGTATCAAAATGCAAATGACTTCGATAAAAATCCATTTTAAACAATTTTTATTGGATCGCAACAGGACAAAAACATTGAATGTCTGTGAAAAATGAAAATTGATTTTAAACAAATTGTGCTTAAAGAATTGTTTAAGAGATTATTGAACGTTTATGGACCACTTTATGCAAATACTATAAATGGGGGGCGCTTACAAAAAATCACTTACCAGTAGTTTGACTTGGTATTTTAAAACGTTTCTCAATCATTGTTAAAGTACCATTAAAATATGCATACGCAGCCGAGAACATACAGCCCAAGAATCCATACACGAACACATAGGCATTTTGATTTGCATAACGTTGTAACCATTCATATTGAACACATCCAATCCCACATTTAATATGATCGAGATCATCAATCGAATCATTTAAGAATTGTTTATCAATTAATTCGGTTTGTTGTTCCTCTAGTTCGATAGATTCATTCTTTTTGGACATTTTTTTTCGAGTGAATCCACATCAAACACTACGTACGGCTGGTTGGCTGTCAGGCGAAGCTAAGCAAACTACGTAACTATTATTTGTAATAATGAAACTAATAAGGATATAACAATTATGACTTATTTGTTCAGAATAACTGAATATCGTTTTGTTTATTTGTGATATGAGATAGATATTTTAAATATCTCAATGATAATATTAAATACACGACTGTACCAAACTAATCTGAGTTCTATTGTCTATTGTCTATATTGCGTGCTCTATTGTCTGTAGAATTGTTTTTTTCTATCAATTCTACTAATATTTGTTTTAAGATTTGTTTTTATTAATCTTTTATTTGATAATTTTTTATATTTGTGTGAGAAGTCACCTTTTCAATCATTTTGGTTTTAGGATTCCGGATCGGAAATCGGTATAACGGAACCCTTATAAGATCACTGTCAGTTTTTCTGGCAAACTATGTTACATAGAAATTTGGGCTTGAACTGAAATGCACACATATATCACCAATACGTTAATGTGTCTGTGGACTCTTTAGCGATCACAGTTTTATTCCGTTTGGAATTAAATTTGGTATTTCAAAAGGTCATGTTCGTTAATAGGTCAAATCGGACAAGGGGAAAGGGGAGAGGAAGTGTTAGAGGAAACATAAAATTTGGCATATCTCCCATATTATTCGAAAAATTTATAAGAAGTAAAGTTGTAGGTACTAAGTTTTACTAATATTTACAGAAATATTTACAATTTAAGTTTGAGAAAAATGATCGGGAAATGAATTGTAGCAAACATAATTTTCTACAATTTTACTTCTTATACATTTTTCAATTGTTCTAATGTTAAGAGAGATCTTTTATATTTTGTGTTTTCTTCTCTCTCTATGACCCCCCCCCCCAACCCCTGTTTTCCCTTGATCTATGCCATTTATTAATAAAATTGGCCATTCAAATACCAAAATCATATCAGATACGAGTTTTCATTTTGATTAGACAATAATTGTGACCAGTAGAAAGTAATTTATGTATTCTAAGGAAATTCGCTAAGATGACGCAGCTCCTGCATGACGAATTTTGTTTTTAGATTAAAATGTGTGAGTTTAGATTAAAAGTTTTAATTAATACATCGTGTGGGGTATCATTTGAAAGAGCTACCTCTAAGGATTCTAAAAAAAATTTTATTAACTAATTTTTGGTCCAATGGTTTTAATGATATAGCTCAGAATTTGCTAGAAATGACTCAAAATTTAATAGATTTTGAGGAGTCACCTTTTCAATCAATTTGTTTTCAGGGTTCCAGACCTTGCATAGGAAAAACGAAACCATTATAAGATCACTTTCGTGTCCGAGTCTGTCAAAAAAGTTTTGCTCGAAAACTGTGTGACGCAAGAATTTGGTATAATATTAGGTATTATAACAGCTACGACTTGCCCATAATCTAAAAATATTTTTAGAATAATTTTTGTGGTCTTAATGATAAAGCTCTAAATTTTCTAGAAATAATAAACCTAACCCCCCCCCCCCTGATCACTGCGGAAAACTGTGTAACAGTTACTGAAAAAATAGAGTGAGTGTGGTCGCAACGCTGGTTTATTGACTACTGTAGTGGTACGGAACCCTAATTGTTGGAGCCCGATTATCTCATGGCCGTTTTTATTTGTACAAATCATTGTCAACTTTCCGGTGCAACAATAATATACTTAAAACATACATGTAGCGCCCTAAAAGAGGGCTTAACAACTCCCAAAGTGGTGTTTTTTTATTGAACATAAATTCAGCGATTTTTTCTAAAAAGTATTGCACTTCGACCTTATGGCCCATTATGCCCCCCCCTCTCTTCTACTTCAGTCAGGCGTGATTCGCGTCTCCCATACCTAGGTAATAGCCAGGAGTTTGCTTAACAGGTTTCCTTGGAGATTCACAAATTCGGGGTTAGATGCACCGAATATCTGGGTGCATCTGCCGTATTCGTTAAATTCGCAGCTAAAGATGATATGACTGAATGTTTCCTCCTCCTCGCCGAACAGTCTAGACATAATGGATCCATTGAGGAGTCCTATTGTGTGTAGATGTTTTCGTAAGTGATAATATCCGTTGGTAATTCCGGTGACCTTTCAAAGTTGTACCCTGTGCATCGAGAGACCGAGTATTTTTTCCCGAGTTTTTATATATCTACTCATTGATCACTGGTTTGCATGCTGTTTTTGGAGTTCCTAAAATAGGTTCTGGGCCTATGAAAGATAATCCGACTTCTTAAAAACAATCCAAAGTATCGCTCTTTAGACTAGAATGCTCCCTTAAGTATATATATATATATATATATATATATATATACCTATTGATTATATACTTTTTGATATATAAAGAATAAATAAATATATAAATAAATAAATGGTTGGTCGTTGGTTGTTAGTTGATTGGTAGATAAATATACTCTACCTGTGCATCTCATTCCAGTTAACATAGCTCAGAGCAGTGTTCAGAGTACTGACAGTGGTACTTGGTAGGTTGTAGGTAGGTACCTACGTCTTTACTTTATACTTTACTTGATGTTGTTTTACCTCAAACACAACACACCAAACCATACTGCTACCCACCAAAGTATTAGGTAGGTATCATCTATCTACTATCTACTATCTGTTTGAAAGTAAGTACGTATATCGACCAATCTATCTCAATTCTGTGCGAGAGGGCATCATTCAGACAACCTCATACTATTTCTTGATTAAGGTGGTTTGGCACCAAAACCTTATCAGGTTGAGTCTTCTAGAATCATTTTTACTTGGATTGTAAAAGAATCTAAAGAGGTCAGTCCGAATGGTCCAGTTGTTTAGAACACTCTACTCGGAATTGAAAGGTTGCTGGTTCAATTTACAACGGCGGCAGTTTGTCAATTAAATTAATACAATAGAAAAATAAAAATTAATGGGTCAGTTAATTGACTAAGCTTTCGGGCTTGGGAAGCTTTAGAAAAGTGTAAGAATCGTGGATGGAAGTGGAGGTGTGTGCTATTATACACTTGGTTCGATATACCCTGTATATATATGCTGCTAAATGCTAAATATAACTGCTAAATGCAGTTTCCTTCTTCCACAAACTCCAGATGAATATCGGTACAGTTCGTATCGTAGTCGGCTGCAATCGCACAATCTACCAATTCCTAGGAAACCAATTCCTAGAAAGGTCTACTTGCCAGGCTTCGACCTCTCCGCCCCCCGCTATTACTACTATTTCTTGATTAAGGTGGTTTGGCACCAAAACCTTGCCAGGTTGAGTCTTCTAGAATTTATTTTACTTGGATTGAGTTTGCAAAAGAATCTACAGAATCTATTTTCGAATAATTGGCGGTATGTAAGTCTTTTTTGAAGTCAACTTGTACCGAAATCATATTATTTTCGAAAAATATAACGAAGAATATCAAGGTTAGTTTCGATACCCTCACTTTAGTGACAAAAATAACGCCGCATAGTCACAAAAGGATACCGTCAATAAATAGGTTGGGTTTTTCACGCACCTAATCTGTTAGTCAGTCAACTCAAATAATCCTCAGATCAGAGCATACCCTCAGTCAAATCATATAAAAGACAACTTTTTTAATATCATTGTGAGACACGCACCAATTTAGCAACGAGCAACATATCTCTGACTCCATATCCCAGAGATAGTTACGATTAGCTAATTCATACTGATGATAACTACATTGTAGTCGAAACGCGTATTTATAAAATACAAATAAATGTTCTAGAAATTGGGGCAAAATTTAAAATGTAATTTCAAAAAACCTAGAGTTCTCTTTGATTATTTTAAAAATGTTTATTTGACAGGGTGTTAATAATACCCTGTTAAATCGACTGCAAAATTTAAAAAAAAAAAAGGGCCTCACTTAAGTGGTTATATTTGACAGGGTGTTATTAACACAACATTACCAAACCTTTGGAAATTTTGTTCGTCAATAAAACATTAGAGACGGACATTATAAAACCACCTTAAATAAATATCATAATATAAATGATAAAATAAATGGTACTATTGTTTAGTATTGCACCATTACCATAGCACTATGGGCCACAAAAGTGTCGCTCATTTTCCAAAGTATTTTACTGGATTTCCACCTTATTCATTCGTTTTTTTGTGAAAATGTTTCGTATAAAACGTGTTAATATATTTATAATGAACAACTTTTATTCAAAGAATTTTTTTCGCATACCGAATGCATAAGACACAAATCAATCAATAGTAATTTTGATAAACGAACACTACTTTTGTGGCCTGATGTATTTACTATACTATACTATGTATGATAGTACTACTACCCATGAAGAATTATAAAGCTATTATGAGGAGATTACATTTCAAATCTATGTTCTTATTTTATTTTTTATTTTTTATGAATTTATTTATTTATTAAGGAGTCAGAGAGAGTGAGACTATGTTTTTTATAATGAATCTATCTCTGTATTTGGGTGCTTTATATAAAATGCTGAATGGAATATGTCTCAAATAGATTAAAAATAAATGAAATATTATTTTATGTTTTTTTTTTTTTATCATACTTTTATATAAAAAAAAAATGTATAAAAAAAAAACGGTATTATGCTGTTTAATTCTAATTCTTAGTTTGTAACGCTTCTAAATAATTGTTGGAGAAAATAATTATTCAACATATCATCCATCACATGTTACTAACCATCCTTAAAGGGGGACAAGACAAAATTGAACATGACTAACAAAATATAATTTTTTTTTTAATTTAAACAAAAAGAAGAAAGGCGTTGTTTAGATCCATACGAGAAAACGTCCTGTACACGATCCGTAGACGTTTGGACTGTCGCTGACGGCTGTTGCGCCGTTTTTTCATTTCATTTTCGACGCTGTTGTCACAGTTCTCGCATACGTTCGGCACTAGATTTTTTAGGCTCGTTGGATTCCTTTTACGAATCATATCGAGACGAAATCTTTAATTATTTTGTAATTTTCAATTTAATACCAATTTTCCCTGATATTCCGGCTAATATTTTTATTGTTAAACTATGCCTTAGGTAGGTCTTCTTTAGCTCTTCACAATGACATCAGAATCAATGTCCTAGCTAAACGCGTTCGCACGTTACACTAATTTATAACTTTACACAAAGCTAATTCGTAATTATTCACGCGCATGCGTCCACACTGGTACGATGGCGTAACAGGTAAAACAAATATTGTGCAACATATACTTAAAGATATGATCTATATGTTGTGGAGTTAATCATCTTATTCGCCACTAGTATAGTCGAGTGAGTGAAAACGTCTATTTTACTAATTGTTTGCACACTACATTCACAATACATGTTTAATGGTAGTGTCATTAAATAATTTGAACTAAATAATTATGTTCGTTATCTTGTTATGTATAAATGCATTTATCTAAGGCATTTAATCTTTTTCAAGTGGCTAAAATGCATCAATACTTCTATTTAAAATATAAAATGAAAATGATTTTTCAAAATACATGGAAAATACCATTTAAATTTTTGAATTCCTATTTAAAATGGAACCATTCCTGGACAATCATAACAACCTAAACATCAAAATGGATTTCTTAAGTCTTCAAACGATCCTTTATTTAATGTCTTTATCGACTTATTACATTATAGAACCTATTCGAAAAAAGTGTCAACATAGATGCAATCTACTAAGCCAATTATTTAACGAACCAAAAATTATTCTCAAAGAATTTTGTAGGAAATTTTATGCTCTGCAACTTTTAATCAACACATATTTTTCAAAATTTGAATACATTTGGAGTTATTTATGAATAAGCCATCCAACTTGTTTTAAAAGGAACGATCTCTAACGGTACAATTTTTGATATGTAACAAATAAAATCCAATTACGCCAAATAGTTGCCTGATACTACCTATAGGTCTGTGGGTAGTAGGTTTGTTTGGTCTATTACTTAAGGACGTTCCAGCACTGTGTTATGCAATCAGCACAACAAACCGGTTTGATTTTATTATAGCACAAATCCATAAACACACATATACAACACATAGACAAATACACTGTTCACATATACAAAATAATGTTATTTTGAAGAAAATAAATAAATTTAAACTTTTATATTTCGAAAACAAAACTAATTATAAATATTTAGCTTTACTCTCCTAGTTTTTTTTTTAAATTCTGTCGAGTATTTTCTCTAATACAACAGATAATAGTTGGATGGGCATGAAGTTTTACATGCTTCTAATGAGAGAGAATGATAAATTTGATATTAATTATCTCGCGTTCTAAACGGTCAAAAATTCTGAAACTTCGGGAATTATTAGAAAACATTATTATTTTTATGCTGGAACATCCTTAAAGTATTGGACAGGACATTGCGATTAAAATTAAATTCTGGTGAATCTACCCAGTCCAAAACGATCATACTCTGGAAACGAGTATGGTTTCACCGTCAATGAATGTCGACAATGACATGTATATCATAAATAATGTAAAATTTATATTAAAAATGAGAAAATGGAAAATGTCCTTTTGATGAGAATATAGAGTGTATACAGGATGGCCCATCCACCAAAATTAATACGTATGGGCGTATGGGATGGACACTCAAAATATTTTATATTATACTTAAGTTTAATGAAATAAATTTTTTTTGGAAATTTATTCAAAAGATAATTCTGGCAAATCATATTAGAAAATTATCTGAGTGTACAACCAAATTTAAAGTCGAACTACAATTCTTTACCCGAATGGTTTCACAATGATTCCAGTACCTTAGTTTCAGATACATTATTTATAACTTTACACAAAGCTAATTCGTAATTAATCACACGCATGCGTCCAAACTGGTACGATGACGTAACAGGTAAAACAAATATTGTGCATACCTTATGTTCCTATACCTTAGTTCCAAATATACTGGCAATTGACTTTCCTAAAGCGGGGGTGATGAACATCTACCCGTGAAGTATTCAGTGATCTGGGTGCCGGATCACAGTGGTTTCGAAGGAAACAAAAAAGCGGATACCTTAGCAAAGAAGGGAGTCGGGATGCCCTTCATAGGCACAGAGCTTATTTTAGGAATTCCAAGGACTGCATGTAAACAGGTGATCAACGAGTGGTCAAATGCTAAACATCGTGATCACTGGGAAAAAGTACCGCGGCAAGAGCTCGGGAAGGTACTGCTTCAGAGTGCAACAAAGAGGGTATCTCTCGATGCACTGAGGCTGAACAGGATGCAATTGCGGAGGGTTACCGGTTTCATTACCGGGCATTATCCCATGCGGAAGCATCTGCACACAATGGGACTCCATAACGGGTCCATTATGTGCAGTTTGTGTGGCGAGGAGGAAGAAACATCTAGCCACATTATCTTTGACTGCGAACCTCTGGGTTACAGCAGATACAAGATATTCGGTGAGTCTCACCTCGAATATATGAACCTTCGCGAGGACCTGATAAGTAAGCTCCAGATTATTGCCAACATATGGGAGAAGAGAATCTCGCCGGACTGAAGTAGAAGGCGGAGCACAATGGTCGAAGTGCAATAGTTTTATTAATCAATCAATCAATCAAGTGTTCATCACCCCATACATTAAAATTTCCTATCTTAAGTGGTTAATTTTGTAGCTGATTCACTCAACGATATCAAAACCTTCAAAAGAGCTAGAAAATTTGGTAGAAACTTAGGTCTTAAGGTTATGCGCGGGGAGGGGGTACATTCTGTATATAAAAAAGAATAAGTATCACATAAGATTGTGACATGATTGTAATGAGTGGCGTTCATTATTAGTAGGGGGGTAGGTAGCTGATGAGACTAGGCTAGATAGATGATGCGATGGTTAGTAGCTAGATGGTTAGTACTAGATAGGTGGTGAATACCATAGTGAAACAAGATCACGTATTCCAAACTTAATCTGATCACGTAATGAAAAATAACATCTTTGTTAAATATCGACATCAAAATAACTAACTATATGCTATCTACTATACTATACTATACTATAGTATACTACATGAGTATACTACATTCTTATTAGTTGCTTTGCTAGTAATGTTCTACTAATTATTATTATTATTACATACAGTCTTCTTCTCCCTGCGCTGTGTTTTAATTTTTAGAAAGATTTCGTACAAATACAAACTATATTCATGTCGATCTAAGGTTACGAGTTCGAATCTCAAAAAACTGCGATCATTCAAATCATTATTAATACTAAAGGTGTTGAAAAAGATTCGATTTATATATAAAAATCCATAAAACCATTCGTTTTTTGGAAGCAATTTTGGTTTGTACACTATGGGTTTTTGAATCTTTTGTTAAAATAGGCAACCCACCGGTTTACCCGGTATAGTTTTTGAGCTGAAATTAAAAAAGTTGTTTATTTTTAAAATTGTTTGTGTTTAAACTTTTCTTCTATTTATTACGATTTCAAAAATGGATATTCTCACCGCTCACCCTACCTCCTAGGAAAGCACACGAACTTGATCTCATTTTTTAGTTCTAGAACACAGTTTTTGAGTTATCGTGTTGACGGGAGGACGGACGAATTAAAAAATATTATCAGTTCATGAATAGGGAATATGCATGAAAATTTTTTTTCACTTGAATTGAAGCATGTTTACTTGACAAATATCACAAGGAAAAATTACATTTTAAATAACTTTAAAAATAAGCGAGATATGAATGATTGAAATTCCCGATTAGACAAAGAGGGTGATAGCCCTTTTGATATGTTATGTGACGTCATATTACACTTTCACCATTTAAAATACACATAAAACTCCGTTTTTAGTATTTTTGCAAGAAAGAGACAGATAATAATCTTTAAAAGCTTATAGCTTGCTTGATATTTATCGGATTTTAATTTCGTTTTTAAATATTATTACAGTATTAACAGTATTTTCATATTCTGAAAATAAATGTGAAAAAAAATTTTCATGCATATTCCCTATTGTGGTCAAGTCCGATTTTCTACAATTTTACTTCTTATACATTTATCTAATATGAAGAGAAATATTCTATAAAGATTATTAAAATAATCAAAGAGAACTCTAGGTTTTTTGAAATTACATTTCATATTTTGCCCCAGTTCCTAGAACATTTTATAAATACGTATTTCGACTACAATGTAGTCATCATCAGTATGAATTAGCTAATCGTAACTATCTCTGGGATATGGATTCAGAGATATGTTGCTTGTTGCTCCCTCTCTTTCCCGTTCTACTTACTAACGAACTTAACCTTTCAAATACCAAATACAATCATATACGCAATTTAATTTTAATCAAACTCAAATTGTGACAAAAACATGTGAAATATATTTATGTATGTAAGTACTCTAGCGGTCACAGATCGCCATCAACATTAACAAGATCAAAGTTAATTGAAATCTTTTTTCCAAAAGAGAAGCAATGTATTTAATCTGAAGAAATTCGCTTAGCGCCCAAGCACATGAGTAACGAATTTTCGGTTTTTTAGAATATATATATACCTAAATGTTTTTGTAATTAAATATATTTCGGTTAGATTTGAATAATGTTATTAAAGTGTTAAATACAAGCAGTTGTTATTATGAATTAATTAAAACAACATATATTCATGTTAATTAAATTAAATACTTATATGAAAAAATTAACTCGTCAACCAGGAATCGAACCTCGGGCCTCTGGATAACTAGTCCAGTGTGCTTTCCTCTACACCAAAGACGATTGTGATGTGACAGCCAACTTTTTCATATTATTCTAATTTTTTATTTATTAGATAGTATTTACTTCTTTCTGAAGTAATTTGTTTATTAAGCCCAAGCACATGAGTAACGAATTTTCGGTTTTTTTGGAATATATATACCTAAATGTTTTTGTAATTAAATATATTTCGGTTAGATTGGAATAATGTTATTAAAGTGTTAAATACAGGCAGTTGTTATTATGAATTAATTAAAACAACATATATTCATGTTAATTAAATTAAATACGTATATGAAAAAATTAACTCGTCAACCAGGAATCGAACCTCGGGCCTCTGGATAACTAGTCCAGTGTGCTTTACTCTACACCAAAGACGATTGTGATGTGACAGCCAACTTTTTCATATTATTCTAATTTTTTATTTATTAGATAGTATTTACTTCTTTCTGAAGTGATTTCTTTATTAAGCCCAAGCACATGATTAACGAATTTTCGGTTTTTTTGGAATATATATATACCTAAATGTTTTTGTAATTAAATATATTTCGGTTAGATTTGAATAATGTTATTAATGTGTTAAATACAGGCAGTTGTTATTATGAATTAATTAAAACAACATATATTCATGTAATTACATGATGGTATGTGTCACATTCCTATTCACATATGTGTGTGTGTGTGTGTGTGTGTGTGCTTGTTTATGTAATGGATTATTGTTAAGTAAATAATTGAGTTAAATCGTATCAAATAAATAGTACGTTAACGTATACTAATAAATGTCATTGATTGATACGTATTAGACTGAGTACATGTACTTCTATCACCTGGTTGCCACTTACTTATCTTCATATTATCTTGATCAAGGAGAACTAGTACAGAGAGCTTAAGGGAGTTCCAACATGTAATCACTTTCTCAATTTGTATATGTAGATACTTTCGTATGCATCTAATTCTGTGGGGCTTTGTACCGATTTCAGTAGTTTTAGATTCGATCGAAATCGTACAAAACCCCACACAGTTAGATGCATACGAAAGTATCTCATATACAAATTGAGAAAACAGATAATGAATTTAGATAATGGCCCAATTCCAAATTCCGATTTAATAAAATTAAACCATTTTCAAAAAATCTAATAACTGAATATCAAGGTCAACTTCGATACCCTCACTGTAGTGACAAAAACAACGCCGCATGGTCACAAAGGAATACCGTCAATAAATAGGTGGAGCTCTTCACACACTTAATCCGTTAGTTAGTCAACTCAAATAATCCTCAGGTCAGATCATACCCTCAGTCAAATCGTATAAAATACAGAAATTTTTCAATATCAATGTGAGACACGCACCAAATTAGCAACAAGCAACAAATCTCTGAATCCATATCCCAGAGATAGTTACGATTAGCTAATTCATACTGATGATGACTACATTGTAGTCGAAATACATATTTATAAAATACAAATAAATGTTCTAGTAATAGGGGCAAAATTTGAAATGTAATTTCAAAATACCTAGAGTTCTCTTTGATTATTTTAATAATCATTTATATGTTTTTGTGTACTTTCATATTCTCTACTCTGTACAATTCTCTCTGGTATGAACATATAAATTTACTTATCATGCATATATTTATAGACAGATAAGATGTAACATAAATAGATACTTAGTATAAGTGCGTAAATGTCTATTAATGTACCATAGAATCCTAAAGAGGCGTCCCCTTTTTTTTTTTTTTTTTCAAATTTTTGCACTTAAGTTGCAACCGAATCCATGTGGTTTTCGAAAAAATGTTTCGAATAAAAGTTGTTCGATATAAAACTACTTACAACTTTTGTACTAGACATAATTTTGAACCTCGAATAGATTTGGTACAAATACAGTGCACAGTTTTGAAAAACGAACGCCACTTTTGAAGGCGATAGTAAAGGTACATATGGAATTTATAATTTCCCGTATAAATCCTGTATTTTCTCTAGTCATTTCATGGAAATTTCCTTCCCCCTCTTAGGAGTTTGATTAAGACAGGAATTTTAAAGCTTTTTCAATTAGTAAACCAATTTCGAAGAAGGATGAAGTCCATTCTATTTTTTGAGAATGTGGACCCGACAAATGTAAATAATAAAATAGTGGACCCAACTACACCACTAGTTGGCCGATACTACCTACAGATAAATTAATAGCTTTAAACTATCAGTAATTGATATAAAATAACTCTCGCCTGTGACATGTTCTATTGTAATAGGTATATATAGTCATCAAACTATCATATCAGGTAGTTATGTTCTTCTATTGTAAGTTTAAATAGTGAATGCATGCAAACACCATGTAGTCAAAGTTAATACTGAAACTAAACTCAACAAACAGTGATAGAATAGTAAGATATCAGTGATTAATTCAAGTCGCATTCAAAACAGCATGAAATAAAACGATGATTAATACATCAAATATGATTTCTTTTAATTTCAATAATGTATATTTTGTGTTCAATTGATCATATCAGTTTCAATCAACAAATTTATAAATTTGAGACAATCTTCGGATTAACTCTACATACAGGATGTTCCATAAGTAGTCGAGTTCCATAAGAGGGTAGGTAGAGGGTACGTCTAATAAAAAAATGTCTCAGGATTTTTCGTTCCAAAATCGTACTCTCTACCTACCCTCTTATGGAACTCGACTACTACTTACGGGACATTCTGTATATAGAACGATTATAGTTCAAGCAAATATGCTACATAGTTCAGATTCAACTGATTCATTCCCGTATTTTGTACTAGCTGCGTAGTTTAATTACTTTCAATTTATCCAATTTTTGTAACCGAAAATTCCTTTATAAAAAAGATTCTCATTCGAATTGGCGATTTTATCCGATTTGTGTGTATGGTTTTATGTAAGATAAGTTTGACTGTATTATTATAGAAGAACAATTTTCAAATAAATAAATAAAGTTTAAAAAGTATGAAAGCATTCATAAAAGGAGTGATCCTAACTAAGACCTAAGATTAATATTGAGTTGGTTACTTTATGTGATTGTGATACATAAATGAATAGGAAGATACCAAATACCACAACGGCATGTGGTATGGCTACAGCTTCAGCTTCATACAGCGAGCTACAATCTTGAATTCAGTCAGTTTGGTATCAGTTGTATCTGAGTGCTCACAATCAGTGGTATGGTGATACCAATACCAATACCCATTATATGTATACAATACTACTAACTACACTATATAATGTTATCTATCTACTATCAACATTCTACATCACTTACCTACCTACCCATTATCTCTTATCTATAGATATTTAGTAGGTATATACATACCTACTACTTATTAACTTATTATGTAGTATATTTTTTAAATAAGAATATATACTACAACAGGGTTGGCCAACAAGTCGACATTACTTTGGTGCGTGTCTCACCAAATTAGCAAAAAATTCATTACGCAGGAGCTGTGTCAACTTAGCGAATTTCCTTAGAATATATTAATCACTCTGTAGCGGTCATAATTTTAGTGTGATCAAAATGAAATATAATATCTGATATGACTTTAGTATTTGCAAAAATTAAATTTATTAATAGCCAAAATAGAACGATGTATAACGATTATAGTTTATAGCTATGGAAACGACAATCAAAATTTTTTACAATAAAATATATTTCATGTATTCGTATCAAATAAACAAACACAAAATATTAAATATCTCTATTTATATTAGAATAATCGAAAAATGTATAAGGAGTAAAGTTGTAGAAAATCAAGTTTTTCTACAATTCATTACTTGATCATTTTTCTCAAACTCTAATGTGAACAGAGATATTTAGAATTTTAACATTCAATCTTAAACCGTCAATATTTCTGTAAATATTAGCGTAACAGAAAAAATGATAAGAAACAAAATTATAGTAAAACTTAATACCTACAACTTAACTCCTGATAAATTTTTCAATTTTTCAAATATTAAGGGAGATAGTCAAATTTTGTGTTTTCCCCTCCCTCTAAACCCCTTTTCTCCTCGCCCGATTTTATCCATTAACGAACTTGACCTTTAGAATACCAAAAGCGACTCAAATATCAAATTTCATTCCAAAGGGAATAAAATTGTGACCGCTAGAGAGTCCATAGACATTTAAAAAAAGTACATATGTATATATGTATATATGTATATATATACAAATTTTAGCGATAGTGATTTTTAAAATCTAATAGGTAGGATTGATGGACATTTGAAGAAATTTTTACGAAATTCCAACATTGGTGCAAAAACAATAGCTGTATTTCCTTTGGAGGAAATTCGCTAACAAGCAACATATCCCAGAGAGAGTTACGATTAGCTAATTCATACTGATGATGACTACATTGTAGTCGAAATACGTATTTATAAAATACAAACAAATATTCTAGGAATAGGGGAAAAAATTTGAAATGTAATTTCAAAAAACCTAGAGTTCTCTTTGATTATTTTAATAATCTTTAAGAATAAATATCTAAAATATAGTTGTATGAACGAATAACGAAATTACCTTTATGGGCCCAAAAATATTTTCAATGGGCCCCATTGAATTGCTTCCCCCCAAATTGTCCAGTTTTCTGTAAGAATGCAAAAAAAGTATTGTTTTAGTCCTTAAAAAAAATAATTTAGAATATAATAATACGAAGCATTTATATTTAACAAATGAAAATAACAAATTACTGAATTATTTCCGTAAATACCCATTGTATACTGGGTTGTATATAAAAACTAGTATAGTAAAGATAAATATTTATTAAATAAATTTAAAAAAAAAAAATCTTGTTTTACCGTTTTCGAAATATAAAAGTTTAAAAATTATTTTTTATTTCAAAATTACATTAATTTGTATATATGAATACTAAATATATCTATGTATTATGTATGTGTGTATATGTAATTGTTCTATAATAAAAACAAACCGGTTTTTTGTCCTGATTATATAAGACAGTGCTGGAACTACGAACCGATTTTTGTTGATTTTAAAATACAAATGGAATTAAATGAATGATGAATCAAATGAATCTTCATATAGTTTTTTGCAAATCATATGATCAATATCATACTCCACTAATATTTTACATTATAGTATATTTACAGTAAAACCTAGTTAAATGAGAGCACCAGGTATCGTTCATTTAATCTCATGTATCAGTATGTGTGTGAGTTGCCAGTATTGTCAAATTGACGTCCCTTTTTTTCTTGACAAATATATGCCCCTAGCTTTCAGCCGTGCTGCTTTCCCAAATTCATTGGATTTGAGCCGAATCCATTTATATCCGGTTTCGACTGTAATTGTAATTAGGCTTCTTTTAGGGAACAATTTTGAATATAAAAAATTTGTACATGTTGTATAAATGGTCATCAGAATTTTAGAAATACTTAAGTGGGGTATGGTAAAACGAAGGTTAGAGAATACCGATTTAGATAGTATGTATTTGATCGTTTAGAACAGTTTCACTGTATATTTATAACTCTGATGAATATACTGAGTGTACTGAAAAGTAAAATATGCACACACATATATACAATAATTGATACGTACATATTTTTTGAACAATATACCTATACCTAATATACATACATATATATATATATATATATATATATATATATATATATATATATATATATATATATATATATATATATATATATATATATATATATATATATATATATATACTACTACTACTACTCTTGACTATTTTTCCACTCATACTCCGTATATTTCTACAAAAAAGTTGTGAGAAGAGACGAAGAATATGAAAAAGAAAAACTGAATAAGACAAGACAAGACAAGACACGACACGACAACGACAAGACACTACTATACATATACTGCACAGTGCACACATATAGAAGTAAGTGAGTGTTGGTTGATAACTGAACAAACTGTTTGATACTGTCTTTGAGTATGAGTGGTATATCTTTTATAAAATAAACTGAACTCATCCTCTCTCTATCTGTATGGTATAAAAAGAAGAATACAACACCACCAACTTACTACCCCCATGTCACTATCCTACCATCCTATCATACCCCATACCCTGCCTAATAGCAGAGTAGTCAGTAGAGTATACTAACTCATTCGTAGTATGTTTAAACCACTGACATCTGTGTATGGACTGTAATCTCTCTGGGCGGAAACGATAAACAGTGTCCAAAATTTCAGCATACCCTAGAGCAGTTCTTTCCTCAACCTTTTGGTACAGTCGGTTACAATATATGGCAATCAATATAGCAGCTTGATTTTAGAAAGGTAGATTGTAGAGGCTACCCTGGACAGGCTGTACTTCGACCATAAAATCCATTGTGATGCCTAAGGATGTGAGAATATGAGTGCATCTGGAGTTCGTGAAGGAAACTGCAGAAAACCATCTCAAGCATAGCCGGTTACTTCGTTCTTGTCCATACGCCGACAGTTTAACCAATTAATCGCCATTTTATATTCATAATAATTAACAAACTGCCGATGTCGGGATTCGAACCCATAACCTCCCAGTTTCCAAGTAGGCATACTGCGCAGATATATTGCCCGTTCGGCCACTTGGACTGGTACTGTAATACGTAACTGCCCATTAATTATAGGACAGTCAGGTACATACATATGGAGGTTAGTGGTTGTAACTAACCAAGCAAGTAACCAACTAACCAATGTACGACCCAACCACCTATCTATATCATAACGAACACCCAACAGTGTATACTGTATAGTATAGTCTATACTCTATAGTATATATATATATATATATATATATATATATATATATATATATATATATATATATATATATATATATATATATATATATATATATATATATATATATATATATATATATAGCATGCACCCCACTATCATCCCCTCCTTACAGTCTCATACTTAAAATAAAATATATAATATCATCTCATATCTTATTTCTTCTATTAAAAGAAAAGCTCAACTCAACTCAACTGTGCTGAATTGAAGTGAACTGTACGGTTGTGGTGGAGGTGAAGTCTCTCATACCACCTCATATCACAAAATATTATTCTTGTTACTTTTTAAATGGTGAATTTATTTATTAACGATCTTTCGTTAGTTAGGTTGGTTATACGTCGTCCCATTCATTTTATTTTATTTTTTAATTCAAAACTAAATCACAAAGATCACTTTAATTACAAAAAGGATTTTTATAATTTAAAAGAGACTAAGCGATGTAACAACGGTTGCACTGTCTTGTACTTACGTTCTAACACCTCTATATACATACATATAATGTATATAGAGGTTATGTATTCGATCTCGATCCGTTTTTATCGAATCAATATGGTTTAGGGATTATGTGATACCCAAACATTCCTCTGAGTTCTCTAAATATTCAAATTTCGTAGTCATACAAAATTCTCATCATTTCTTTGAGAATTTGGCTTTATTTTCCTTAAGGAAAAGTCTTTGGAATTTGAATATGTACAGAATCTGATCAAAAATTGTATGGAAAATGGATGGTATTCAAATTGAATTTCACTGCTAATGAGCGATTAGTAGGAAAGATCCATAGATTATTTTATGGCTTTTAACTGTCCATACAGAATGGACCAGACAATTATATTGCTCTTTAATGTCTATAACATATATACAGAGTATAATAACAAATATAGTAAACTCATGCTTCACAATTCATCGATGTCAACAAATGCATGCTCTGAACACGTGAATTTTTGTCAAAAAAGAGATTATTTTGTTATAAATATGAATACAACGAATGGAAACAATAAAAATAATAACAAGAACAAATATAACAATAAAAACTAAAAATAAATAACCCCGATTTAAAGGTACACGTTATCAAAAGCACGAATCCCATTGCACCATGTGCTATGATCACGCAATTTCGTCTGTTTATATACAGTACCTTCCCGAGCTCTTGCCGCGGTACTTTTTCACAGTGATCACGGTGTTTAGCATTTGACCTAAGTAGATCTTTCTAGGCCTTTTTTAACAACCCCTAAATGTCACATAATTTGTATATATACAGACTATATTCAATATATGGAGGTTATATGACGTTCCTATCAGATTTTTTTATGAACAAACATTGGTATAGATGTGTATGTGTATGTGTGTGTGTGTTTCTTTAATTTTCTTTACACTCTATTTTGTTATATATAATACCTCCAGAAATAACTAAATACTTTACTACGCTACTTTCTTTTATTTGATTTTATTCGTTTATATAAGAGTTGAACCTTTAAGTCCACCATGTAGCGATGTAACCATGTAACCATGTAAGCATCTAACCCATTAAATTTATTCTTATTCTTATTTTCATTTTCATTCTTTTCTCTTTAGGTATTATTATAAACATTTATATTTATATTTATATAAAGCATTAATACCTTCAAACAACTGAACTGATATATATATATATACCAACCAAAAACTTTTAAAATATATAATTCATTCATTTACTAGACTAGATAGTATATACTAGCTAGCTAGTAGGTACTAATATACTACTATATACTATCTACGAGTATATACTAATTGTTTATGTACATATATACGAAATCAGATCACCGATATGTTTCTATTGTGTTCGAATAATGTTCGCGGGATAAATAGTCCATTGTATACATTATATAGCTACTTTTAGGAAATTTTCTTAATATTGCGATTTTATGTTTCTATTCTGTTCGAATAATGCAGTTCGCAGGATAAATAGTCCATTGTATATTTAGGAAATTTTCTTTTCTAAGAAAATTCTAATATTGCGATTTTATTTTACTGGTGAAACGAAATTTCACAAAGATGTTTTCAAATATTTAACTCTTTTTGTGTTTATTCATCTATTGTAGCGAATTTGCTTTTAGGTTATTTTATACTAACAGAGGTGATTAGCGTTTACTGCTCAATTTGTCTGAAAAATAATATCTCTGAACATTAATTTTTGACATTAATTTTTTGATATGAAAAATTTGTCACATCTATCTAGGCTGGTGATTGAACCCCAATATCTCTAATTGAACTAAACTAAAAACATATTTTGACTTAGACTGTGAGCGTGAATCAATATATAGGGATATAAACGACAACGGTATACGTAAATATGTACAGATAAGTGTATTTATCTACTACTTAGTACTTTCATTGAAATAACATAACATAACCTAACTAATAATATATATATATATATAAATATATATATATATATATATTTATATATATATATATATATATATATATATATATATATATATATATATATATATATATATATATATATATATATCATAATATAATATAATTACTAGAGTATTTATTACCTATATACATATACTATCATACTATAAATGTGAAATAAAATATTATAACATATAGATGATAGTATATAGTGATAGCAGATACTATAGATAGACAAACAGATACATAGTAAAAGTACTAACGAACAACTATACTAAACTAAACCACATGATTGCTTGTACTAGCCATTGAGTACTGTATAGGTGGCTACTGGCTACTGATATGTGCATATGAATGGACATCAAATGATAAGTTAATTAATATAAAAGATACATACATGTACAGTTCAATCTCATTAAAATACCGAGACATCCACCAATAGGGAATATGCATGAAAATTTTTTTTCACTTGAATTGAAGCATGTTTACTTGACAAATATCAAGGTAAAATTACTTTTTAAATAACTTTAAAAATAAGCGAGATATGAATGATTGAAATTCCCAATTAGACAAAGAGGGTGATAGCCCTCTTGATATGTTATGTGACGTCATATTACACTTTCACCATTTAAAATACACGTAAAACTCCGTTTTAAGTATTTTTGCAAGAAAGAGACAGATAATAATCTTTAAAAGCTTATAGCTTCCTTGATATTTGTCGGATTTTAATTTCGTTTTTAAATATTATTACAGTATTAACAGTATTTTCATATTCTGAAAATAAATGTGAAAAAAAATTTTCATGCATATTCCCTATTCACAAAATGATTTCTTGATTTCACGTGTTTGTGTTTGTGAGGTGTATAACCACTCCCCCTTTTTGCTTACGTACTTTATGGAAACATAAAGTTTTTGAAACGTGCGCAGTTTCCGGTTCTCACTTACGGTTCCCAAACCATAGTTTACAATGCTTCTGATCTCGTTCAAAACATGTCAATAAAGGATGGAGAGGAGTATGTGTGAAATAAATCTAAGAGATAAAATAAGATCGTCGAGTATTCGGCATAAAATAAAGTTAAAAATGTCACCTTTACTATCAATTAAAGTGGAACTGGGCTGGGTCCGTATTTCAAACTGAACCGAAAAAGCCAGAGAGGACACCAGATCAAGCGATGGAAGAACGATTTGGTAAGGTATGCAGGTGGGGAATGGAAAAAGGTTGCTCAACAGTAGGCTGACTGTTCCACAACGTGTCCTCAAGAGTATATGATCGAGAACGGACACAGAGCCGGAGGAAACGATTCAAGTATGGTAAAGAATAGAAGAGGTTGAAGAACTTGCTTAGGGATCGGTTGAAAAGGCCTAGAAAGATCGACTTGCCACGATTCGACCTCCCCTCTACTTCTACTTCTACTAGCTTCGGCATATTGATGATGACTAGTTTGTAGTCGAAATACGTATGTATACAATACAAATAATTAATCAAGAAAATTTATTTAAAAAAAAATGTTTGTTGATAAATTTCTATAAATCGAAATAAGATATCTCTTTCAAATGGGATTAAATGTGTTTTGAGTGAGGTTTGACTGTACTATATAACCAATGTACATGTAACCAATAATACACATCGATATCTTAATATAAGTGACCACTAATTATTGAATAATGTTCAAACGATATTCTATTATTTAATATGAAAACTATGACTATGATGTATATTTTCTATTGATTGCAATTAATAATTATAATAATAGACACTTTAACTCTTAACAAACGTTCCGGACCGTTTTGTATATGCAAATTTAAAACAAAAAACACCTGATTCATTTTTATTTATCAACTATACTATCTAGACACAAATGCAATTACCAATATGCCTATATATATAATGAGCAAAGGTCATAGAGTAGTCTGGTTGGGTACTTTATGGTTGAAAGAACGAATTAATTGAATGATGGAGAGGGGGTCAGAGTGGGGGGGGTTTATCGATGAACGTTCATATTGAGTTGTGTTGACTTGTGTCACAGACAGTTGTGTGGGGTGATTTTTCCCCACAAGCTTGAAGTCATTTTTAAACTTTAGAATACAAAATTTCAGTGGCCGGATTATCTTAAATTTTCGCCATTTTCTGCTGTTTCATGGATCTTAGAATACTTTTACTTTGGTGATGGCCATGCCATGTCCCTATAATGTTTAGTCATTTCGTCTAGATATTATATATATAGTTTTACATGCAATAAATTAAATATTTATCTATAAAAATATGATCAACGTCATATTTGCATATGAACATATATCATAGATTTATAACTTCATATACGAGTATAACTATAAATTTATAATGTTATCATTTGGTTTGATTTGTTTTTCTGTATACGACATACTTTGAGATTTTCTAGAATTGATAATTTTATTACCTTTCAGTATCCATTCTGAATAGACACTACAAATCAATAAAATTATCCTGCCCATATCATAATATAAAAAAATACATATATATATATATATATATATATATATATATATATAATTAAAAATGGCCCTACTCTACTAATTGCTCGTTGGTAGAGGTTTGAAATTTAATATAACTCTATTTGCCATACAACTTTTCATCAGTGATGGTACATATTTACAAGCTTAAATGTTTACAGACATATAATGTAGTCTATTAATTAGTTTTAGTTTTAAACTTAGGCCATGAAGCCCATTTTGAAGTGTCCCACTAGGAGCCTCTACTTCTTGAACTATTTGGAGCGGTTCAAGAACAGCAAAAGAGATTTGATGTCGATCGATTTTATTTCGGAGAGGTCGTCAAAAAATTACTGACCCAAGTGTGTCAGTCTTTTACTAACAAGAGCTGCACAGTGTCAAAGAAGGTAGGTCATCGTTTTCTCTTCCTTGTCATTGTGACAGCTCCCGCAATAATCGTTGCGCACTGATAATCCCATGCGATCAGCATGTTTGACCTCTAATCCCTGCTACTGTATTATTTCTTGAATTCACGTGTTTTTGTTTGTGAGGTGTATAACCACTCCCCCTTTTTGCTTACATACTTTATGGAAACATAAAGTTCTTGAAACGTGCGCAGTTTCGGGTTCTCACTTCCGGTTCCCAAACCATAGCTTACAATGCTTCTGATCTCAAGACGTTATTTCTTATGGAGGGCCTTTGCAAGATGATAGCATCTTCGGAACGCCTCAGATTTTATTCTGCCGTAAACTGTCTTGCAGTACCAGAAGTATGTTCCTCTCTCCACTGAATATTGACCTTTCTTAGAATGGTTTCATTCAGGATTAGTTTGCAGTTCAAGGGGTACACCTAGATGTTTAGTGGTGCTTGTGCCCGATAGCTTTGTGCCATTCCCTGGAATGTTTGATTTACGTTGACACTTGCTCATTCAGAGAAATTCGGCAGTCCTGTGCTACCTTAGAAGATAGAAGATTATCGCCGGTTGGCTGTCAGAGTATAGTGACTTTAGCGTTGCACGTTAGAGTGTTCAATCTTAACTATTCAGTTACCATGTTTATAAATAATCCCCCCCCCCCCCCCCACTCCGTCTTTTTTTTCATTTAATTTAGCAAAGACGATATTGGTAATCTGTTACTGTCTGATGTATAATACTATTATTTCAGAAAAACAAAATAAATTATTTATCTTTGTTTTTTTTTTTCTCTAGAATGTTGATATTTCACTCATTAAATAAATAGAAAATAATAATCATAAGATGGTTGGTATTATGTTTAATGGTTGGTATTATGTATGGAGGTTATTATTCGTTTTTATTGTATTCGTTGTTTTGGAAAAATAAAACGTATTATAAATATAAGCTCATACAATCACATCCAACAATAAAGGGTTAAATACCAGAGCACAACAGTGTAGTGTAGCACACCATACCATTCTATCAGTGGGATAGTTACACATATATAGTATACACAACAAGAACACACTCAACAACAAAAAACATTTGAATGAGTTAGTCGTAGCTACCAACGCTAGCTGGTAGTTGATAGCTGGATGGTAGCTTGTAGCTTGTTCATAGAAGGTACGAGTATAGTTAACTATATCTCTCTACATTTATATATTGTATTTAACTATGCTATAGTCAAAGTTCTGTATTCAATTATTGTAGTTGGTATAATTGTCTCGAAATTAAATAAATAAAATATGTTATGTGTTGATTCAATTTTATCTGGGGGAGTTGACAAATTTTCTTAGAAAATATTCCTGATAGTATTATATATATATATAATAAATTTATTACACCTGGAATATTTGAAAGTTTATAATTTTCAGGTGCTGCGTCAACTTAGTGAATTTTCATAGAATAAATATATCAGTTCTTGTTTAGAAATAGATCTTAATAGATCTATTCATTTCAAATTGCGATTTCTTTTGGTTTCGGGCAAAATATTAAACAAATCAATGCGAAGAAATGAGAAAACAGATAAATCAATATATAATATAATATATTGATTAATAGAAAATAAATATATATTCATGAGGATGAGGCTATGAACATATGAACAAATAACTTGATTAAAGGATTGAAGCTTCTTTTAAAATCTGAATACTTTTGCCACAATTTAGGCTCAAACATCTTGTATATGTTGTACATACATTATGTGTATGTACAACAAGTCATATTTTTCTACATCTGTGTGTGTGTAAAAAGTAAAATAAACAGTTCACGCATTGATAAGAACTGAGTATACGCAATGATTATATTATATGATTATATTATAAATATATATATATATATATATATATATATATATATATATATATATATATATATATGTTGTTTAAGCAATTGAGTCAATTGTTATTTTCATTTGTTTTAATATCATTTTGAAAAGTGGTGACATCTATATACTTTATTTGTAGTAAAATTTGTTCAACTATTTGATTGATATAAAAGAATTCCAACTATGCTGATCACATTGAGATCACAAAAAAGATCGTATTCAAGCAGAATCGCGCATTGAGAAACCCTCTTTCGGAGCTAATTATTTGGGGAAAAACCAGACCTTTAGCTGAGAAACACAGTCAACTCAAATAATCCTCAGGTCAGAGCATACCCTCAATCAAATCATATAAAAGACAGAACTTTTTTTAATATCATTGTGAGACACGCACCAAATTAGCAACAAGCAACAAATCTCTGAATTCATACCACAGAGATAGTTACGTTTAGCTAATTCATACTGATGATGACTACATTGTAGTCGAAATATGTATTTATAAAAATACAAACAAATGTTCTAGGAATTGGGGCAAAATTTGAAATGTAATTTCAAAAAACCTAGAGTTCTCTTTGATTATTTTAATAATCTTTATATTCCCTAATAAACTCATTTATAAAGGACAAAAACATCACCCTAAATAACTAACAAATATTTTTGCAAAATTGATTTAAACGCAATCCCTTATAAATTTCTTGCTCATTTCGAATCCTAAATTAGAGATGATCATACATTATTGCACACACAAATCTATGTAATTAATTATAGTAAATAAAGACGAATGAATGATTGAGATAATTTCTAATGAAAAATAGATACCTTTTTGAACTGGACCATAAAATGCTGAGATTGTTTACTTTGTACTTTGGTTAAATTATATAATATTGATACAGACTTATTATTAGCGTCAGTACAATCGATTCCAAAAGTAAGCGGTCCTTTTCACAAATTGTTACAAAAATTATTCTTTATGATACAAATCAACTTTTCAACAAGTGAAAATAACAAATGAGTTAATTGCTTAAATATCTTGTATATACTGAGTACATTTTCAGTACACCATTTGGTTATTTTAATTCTATACACGCATGCACAGTTTTCACACATGAAAGTTTTCAACCTCATTAAAAGCAATTGAGATATTAAAAATTCCATAGCAGGGCCACACGATGAAATAATAATAATTATTAGAAAGAGGGGTATCACAAATGGGTCCCTAGCACCTAGACCAAGGGGTACTCTGTACCTTCCTTGAGAACAAACTGTCACCCGATGGCGAGACGTCTTCGGGTAAGAGGTGCTATTTTAAGCAAATAAAGCTATAGGATTCTGTTGTGCCAGATGCCCACACAGAAGGCCCACAACTTCTCCGCCGAGATTGCTTCCAGGATTGATGGATCCAAGGTTTCGGACCCAAACATTCTATACCTGGCACCCTGCGGGTTTCTGCAGGTGCATATAACATGTATGGACGTTTCATCGTCCTCCATACAGGCCCTACAAGTGGGATCATCAGAGATCCCCAAGTTATGAATATGGTAGTTCAATCGACAGTGTCCTGTCAAGAGTCCCACCACCCTTCTCAACTGTATTCTATTGAGTTTCAACCGAGCACAGTCGAATGGTCTAGCTGTGCTTATGCACAACTTGGCCTGTCGCATGCCCTGCGAAAAATCCCAGTAATCGAGATGAGATCCCAGTAGTCGCAGCCACCCATTGATTCGATTCACACGATGAAAGTCACATGAAAGTTATCAATCGTAAACCTTCTATATTTTGTGATAAATAAGAACTTACATAAAAAAATAATATTGCGCTTGCTCAGTAAAACAATCGATTGAAAACTTGCATGAAAGTAATCTACAGTAATTTCTTGAGCTGAAATTGTGGCAAAACTATTGAGTTTATGAAAAAAATTTCAAACGAACATTTTTTTGTCCTGATAGATTTAAAGGTAGAAATTTGCGTCTCTATCGGAAAAGCGAATGAAAAAACAAAATGCTAGTGATTTTTTTTTTGAGTTATTGTGCGTTAAAAGTCAGACAGATTAATGGATAGGTGGAAATGGACTAATTAGGTTGATGGAATAAACCAAGATATCCTATTACAATCGAGCTAAAAGGCAAAAGGATAATTTGAAGACTTATACTTATTTTAGCCTCAATATTTAATGTTACATTTGTAACCTAGAACCACGATCTAGTTTAAATATACTACAAGGTCATTTGATGACCATCTATACCAAACAATTTTTTTATGATCAATACTCTCCGCTACAAAGTTGGGACTAAACTGAATATTCTTGTATATGGTACATACAGGGTATAAAAAAGAACGCCACTTTTTGAGCGGATAGTATTCCCTTCGACTAATACTCATACTGTTCCTTATGACATCCTCATTTCAGATAATATTCTTTTTCTTCTTTATACACAAAAAAAAAACCAACACAAACATCAAAGTAAAATAATGTACAGCAGTTACCAGTTCCTTGCTACCAACTACCTACCAGTTACCAATTCTTGCAGCTGCTTTATACTTTATTTGTTTTGTAAGTACATACGATTGTATGACGCTCTTGTATCTTGTATCCTTGTATCCTTGTATCCTTGTATCTTGTATGTATTGATAAGGTAACCGTTTTTATATCATTTGTAATGTTTGTAATGTAAGACGACCAATTATTATTAATATTATTGAATATTGTAATATAAAAATAAAATATACAAATATATCAGATAGATAATCAATTAAAATTTATATAAATATACAGTGAGTTTGTGAAATTATTAAGGGAGAGTTAATTCTTTTGGAATTTATTATTATGAGCGCATTTGAGAGAATGGTTTAATTGAGACTTGAGCAAATTGATATCAGTCTAAGTGACAGTGCAATCAAAAGCGCTCTGCTTGGAACTAGGAGGTTGTGAGTTCGATTTCAAACGGTGGCAGTATGTCAATTAAAAAATAATTGAGCGGTTAATTGACTTGATTGTCGGTGTATGGACAGGAACGAAATTAACCGGATACGCTTAAGAAGGTTTTTTGCAGTTCACAAACTCTAGATGAATATCGGTATAGTTTCTGCAGTCCACAACCTATCAATTTCCTAGCCTGCATACAAATTTCTAAGTCGTTTAGGGGTCGGTAAAAAAGGTCTAGAAAGACCAACTTGCCAGGCTTCAACATCCCCACCGCTACTACGTAAATGATATGCAAAACAACGATGACTTTTTTTTGCTTATTTTGACAGTGACGTCACATATTCATTTTTTGGAAATTTAACTGATCATAATATAGATTCCATCAATTTTTCTGACATGAATTGGAGATTATCAAGAGTGGGATTACCAAAGAAATGATAATCAACAAGTGACAATTGATCGAAAAATGTTTGGCATCACAATCTCTAAATATTGAAACATACCAACCGATTCATGCAAAGCATGCCAGATGGATCGAAGCAGTTCTCGAAAAACGTTGACTAACACTAATAATTTGATAACCCGTTGTACATATATATTGATATATCATTATAATTACAGTCGAACTTCATTAACTCAACAACTGTTAATATAAAGATACGTTCTTTTCTTTGTATTCTTTTGATCTATGATCAAAGATTAATCATTCAAATCAAGAAAATTCAAGAAAACTATAAATTATCTGTTAGGTTTAGTCCCGACTTTGTAACGGTTGAAAATATTCAACAGAGAAAAAAATTGTTGGTATAGGTGTTCATAAAATAACCTAATTAGTTAGTCTGTCCGTTCTTCTGTTAACGCGAAATTAAAAAACGAAGAGAGTTAACGAAGTCTCATAGATTAGGTTGTAACGACTGTCCTGGATGGGACACACTTAGACCGTTATCCATTGTGATACCAAAACGAGGCTGGCCCATCCTTTCCACTACTCCTTGGAATTGTTCAGATACCACAATAGACTTTGACGCTAGTAGACCTTAGCTCAGATAGGTCTTCAAAGAATGGTTGACTCAAAAGGGTAATTCTCTTCATAACTAGAGCTGAGCAGGGACAGAGATGGTGAGTCATAGTCTCTTCCTCCTTCTCACAATGGCTACTCCTGCAATAGCCGTTGTGCACTGCAGTCCTACGCATTCCGCATGTCTGCCGCCAACCAGTGTTCTGCGATAGCTAGTTGATATAACATTGCCTATAAACGATCTCCGTAGAGAGATAATATCTTCGGTTGTACTCAGGCCAGATCTGCCTGCTAGTACCGCAAGTGCGGTCCTCTCGCCTAATATTGGCTTTGCCTAATATAGTTTCTTTCAGGTTTGGCTGGTCTCATAAAAACCCACAAATTTATGTTTGAAACATTTGTTTTATACAGCGAATAATTTTGGATTAAATACGGGCAAAGTCTCGACAGAGTGGTTTACTATATAATATATAATAAGAGTAAATAAATAATTGATTTAGTTGATAAAATATGGTAAATTAAATGGAATTGGTTGCATTACCTCATACCAGAGACTGAGACGCGAGTCAAGTACACAGATACAAATACAACAGGTACAACCATAGAGGATGGTAATAACGTCATGAATGTAATGAATTCAGATAGACAGGCAAAGTAAATAATAAAATTTTATCTAATATTTACTTAAAATGATCATCATATCATTTCATTCCATTATACCTATAAGTACTTACTATATTAGTATAGCAGATAGCAGATAGCAGGTATCCTATCATCATCTATCATCTATAGTCCTCTATACCATATAGATACAGCATTTATATCAAATACAGATGGGCACATCAAAATTATAAAAAATTCGTTACGCAGGAGCTGCTTTAACTTAGCGAATTTCCTTAGAATACATAAATCACTCTCTAGTGGTCAAAATTTTAGTCTGATCAAAATGAAATGTCGTATATGATTTTAGTATTTGCAAGTCCAATTTTATTAATAAATGACATACGTCGAGGGGAATGGAGGGAGGAGGGGGGGGGGGGTATAAAGAAAGAAGAAAACACAAAATATGAAATATCTCTCTTAATATTAGAACAATCGAAAAATGTGTTAGAAATAAAGTTGTAGAAAATCAAATTTGCTACAATTCATCACTGCATCATTTTTAATCAAACTCGAATGTGTACAGAGATATTAAGAAATTTAATTTTCAATCTTAAACCGTCAATATTTCTGTAAATATTAGTGCAACAGCAAAAATGATAAGAAACAAAATTACAGTAAAGCTTAGTACCTACAACTTTACTTCTTATAAATTTTTCGATTTTTCAAATATTAAGGGAGATATGTCAAATTTTGTGTTTCCACCTCCCTGTAAACCACCCTTTCCCCTTGTCCGATTTTACCCCTTAACGAATTTGACCTTTTGAATACCAAAAGCGCCTCAAATATCAAATTTCTTTCCGATAAAATGAAAACTGTGACCGCTAGAGTGATTACAGACACACACATATATATGTCCATAGATATATATATATATATATATATAAATTTTACAGATAATGATTTTTGACATCTACTAGGTAGGATCGATGGACATTTGAAGAAATTTTTGCGAAATTTTGACTTCGGTACGAGACCAAGAGCTCTATTTCCTTTCAGGAAGTTCGCCAAAAGAAGAGGCTGTATGCGACTAGTCTACCCAAAATGCCATCTTCCCATTATTTATATGTTATTAGGCATATAGTCATTAGGTTAAGTTAGGTTGCAGTGACTGTCCGGATGGGACACACTAAGGCCATGAGGCCCATTATGATACCTGAAAAAAGAGATCATTCCACAAGGACCCACTACTCCTTGAACGATTTGGAGCTATTCAAGAACACCAGAAGTGATTTGACGTCGTCATATTTTAATTTGGAGAGGTTGTCAAAGAATGGCTGGTCCAGGTCATTTCAAAAACTAATTGAGATATTGAAATTTTTTACTAAAATTTAATGGATTTGAAAAATTTGTTCATCAAAATTGGATCAAATATGCCCGAAATAGTCCAAGTATGATTTTTGGATTTTGATTCTGTCACCAGGGTCAAAAAATCAATTTATTGACTATCAAAGATAAATTTTGTCTTGATTTTAATGAAACCCACTATTTTTCGAGTATACTTTTTTTCTACAATATAGGAATGTATAGCGTTCATCGATTTTGAAATACAAGTTCCATGTATAGACCATCTCAAAAACTATCGAAAATATCTTAGTTTTTCTATCAAAATAGAATTCCTTAATTAATATTTTCAATGGATTTGAAAAAAAAAATTTCATCAAATTCGGATAAAATATGAATGTGTGCCACCCTATGATACTTATACCTTGACACCACAATCCCTCACTCCTCCTTCCATACTACCAAAGACCTAATAAAGTACGTAGGTTAAGTTAGGTAAGTGTATCTTACCCTTTTATATAATAATAATGAATCAATTCAAAGGGTATATTGAATTTAATTCAATTGAATTAGCTATCATCTATCTATCTATATATTATTATTATTACTTTGATTTTGATATAGCTTCTACTACATACTCTTCGCTCTTGTAGCTCCGATAGATGGTAGTTCGGTGTCATCGTCTGTTGCTTATAAATGGTGACACAATATTTAATACATCATATTCTATTATATAATATGATGACTAATAAACAAATAAATAGGATGTTATGTAAGTGGTATTGGTTCCTGTACCAAATAGGTAGTATGTATACGTGGTATACACTGTATAGTATACCAAGTGTATGGAGGTAGGTAAGGTAGCTGGTAGATAGTAGGGGTAGACATTGATGTGTTGGTATGGTATGATGATGTTGTTCAATGTTCATTCTCTTTGTACAATAAATTGATGAACTATCCATCAGTGAACCGATAGAGGTACGTAGGTAGGTTGGTAGATATAGACATCGTTCAATATCGTTGTTGTTGATTACTTAAGTTAATTTGATTGAACAAAAAGGAATCAACTTATACTCCGTATATATCTACAGCTATTGGTTACAAACTCATACAGGAAGTTATAAAAACCTACCTGTATATATACCATCATAATATACAGAGAGATTTTAAAACTTCATTTGAAACTAGTGAAAATAACAACTAAGTGAGTTAATTGCTTAAATACCCGTATATATATATATTGAATTTATGAAAAAAAATTATTTAAATAAAAATTGTTTCATTTTATAATTTACGGGACATTATTTGTTTATACAATTTTTTTCTATCTCTTAGGGTTTCAATCATGGATACTACACAAGGATACTGAATTCCATGTAAACAAATAATTGGCAAAAAAAAGATGTCAGTAGTGTCGCTTCTATGCTGGAAACAGTGGTAAGAGTATAAGGCGCGAGTTTTAATTGAAAAACATTACGCATTTATGTGTAGTATTATAAGAATTATTTGCAGCCAAAGTATTTTTTCAATAAAATACTTTTTTTAATAAATGATAATTTCAAATTTTTAATAAGGAAATAGTTGAAACAAATTGCATACTTCAAAATATTCACTACGAAATAAAACGGGTAACTTGCTTACTTCACTCCTATTTATTATACTATGTTCATTTCGGTACTGATTGTAGTACGGATGAACAACTAGCGATGCTAGTGGCATAAAAAGTAAATATTACTGTTACCATTTCGTTGCCATATTTTGTTAATTCTCCCGTTTGAGTTCGGTATCCTTGTGTAGTATTCATGGTTTTAATAATGGATATTTAGCACCCTTGCAGGTGGAAGCACGGTTCGATTTTGCCTATTCACGAACTTGACCTAGATAGATATATCTTGGGGTGTAGAAAGTATTGCATTTTGACCTTATGGTCCATTGTACTGCATATTTTGGCAATTGTTTATCAGGTTTTTCGGAAGGTTCATATATACGGGGTGAGATGTACCAAATATCTTGTATCTGCTGTAACCGAGAGATTAACTGTTAAAGATAATATGGCTGGAGTTTCTTCCTCCTCACCGTACAGTCTGCAAATAATGGATCCATTATGGAGTCCAATTGTGTACAGATTCTTTTGTAAGTGTCCGGTAACCTCACGAAGTTGTATCCTGTTCAGGTTGAGTTCGAAACAGTACACGGTGTTTAAAGTCTATCTACTCGTTGATCACAACGAGTAGATAGCATCTTTGGAATTCCTAAAATAGGTTTTGGGCCTATGAAAGGTATTCCAACTTCCTTCTTTACTCGGGTATCTGCTTTTTCATGCATAGATAAGATCACTCAAAACGAAAAGATAATCAGCTGAAATTGTATGTTTGTGAGTATTTTCTAGAGCTAATAAGTGAAGTCTAACTAATCAATGGGCAAGTGTGGACCATGCATCCATCCCTCGCTACGCGGCGACATCCATCTTTGAAACTGTAAAAGATAGAAGAAAAGTTTAAAACTGTTTATGGAAATAAACAACATTTGCTGGAAACTTGTTGTCTTCAATTCTGTTTAAACCGGGTATTTAAGCAATTACGTATGTTTTTTTTAATGATTATTTAAATAACTATCCCTACAAGATGTTTTATAAGCATCAATTATCTAAAATTATTCGATACGAATACTAAGAATAATGTTATATATAATATATCAATTAAGTGTCCTGAGAGTCGCAGTCAGCGTTACTATTATTATAACTTGCTATACATACTAATAAATAGTTGTGTACTTCCTATTCCTACCCGGTGGTTATAAGTTATAATAGTGCAGTTGTGAGACCAGACCATGGGTATACATTTAGAACGAAGTATCCATCTAATTACTTATTATGCTCAATCAGCTCACATATTTTATATAAATATAAACATACATACAACTCTGACATAACCTCCCCCAAGCTACTAACCATCTAACTCAACTGTACCCTATATATATATATATATATATATATATATATATATATATATATATATATATATATATATATATATATATATATATATATATATATACTGTGTGTGTTGGACAGCTTTTCCAATAGTGAATCAATGTTAAATATTATTTATTACTGCCTGGCCGTGTGGTACTGTATCAAGTCAGTCAGTACACATGTGATGTGAGTACGCTTAAGTCTGATTGACTGATTGTACGCTGTACGCTGACTGACTGATTTAGTAGTTTAGTATGTGCATGTGCATCACAAAACCCCACTCTTAAATGACAAGCAAACAACCATACGCATACAGTATAGCTGCTATGAGATGACTGACTGACTTTATTTACATATGTACTGACTGACTTGTTACAGTACCACACGGCCAGGCAGTAATAAATAATATTTAACATTGATTCACTATAGGAAAAGCTGTCATATATATATATATATATATATATATATATATATATATATATATATATATATATATATATATATATATATATATATATATATATTATTTAGAGGTAACATCGATCTCAAAAGTAGTGTGCTTCAAAATCGTTTTGTGCTAAATTTATTTGATATTCGAAAAAAAGTTTCGAATAAAAGTTGGGCGTTATTAAAATACGTACTACTTTTGTTCTATAGATTTTTTTTCGCAAATCAAATGGATTCGATATAAAACGACTGTGAAAATTTTATGACCACCATTTTTGGAGACTATAGTATGTATACTATATTGCATATATTTAATAAATACCATCCGTGTAATTAATTGTATGATTTATATGGTTTTTTGATAAATAGTCAAAATAATTTAAGATTGTGGTACCAACAACGGCGTTAGAAACAAATTATGATGTAAGGTATCGCATCCGTATTAGTTAATGTTCTGTGCCTCGAAAAACGGAACATTTATGGGTAATCATCTCGCTGTCTGTTGGTTAAAGAGGATTTTCACCGAAATGTAAATTATTTAACTTAAATAGTTTCGTATCGAAAGATATTCCTGAAGAAAAAAATAACTAATTTTAGAGACTCATATGAGAAAATGTTTCAAACAAGTCTGGTGTTTTTATAATAAAATACATTTTATCCTATCTTACACTAATTAAAAGATATATCACGCGTGCACGACAAATTTAAACAATCTAAATGATATTAGACAAAATTCTCAACCATTCCCTGAAAACCGCATGAAAATCGATTCACTCGTTAAGGTCTGACTGAGCATCAAAAAGTTTAGGAATGATAAAAATATTTTTATCAAAAATATTTCAACAAAAAAAATTTATACAAAAATTATCATCTTTTCAATTAGTCAACTCCTGAAACATTGTTAGTCAGTTGTTTGTTATTCATTCAAACAGTATCCATACTGATGATTATGATATAAATAAACACATATCATTTGCAATAAATATAGAAGCCAAGAACGATGGATATATAAAACTATATCTATTCTAAAATAAACTTAACAATAAAATGAAATTGAATGTATAGTATAACATATAAGGTATAGTACCTACTAGATACTATACGGCAGGGGTGGCCGACGTTTGTGTGTATAAGATCTACTGTTTATCCTAAAAATGTGTCGCGATCGACTTGTACTATTTGTTCGAAGGAACATATGCAAAAGTTGTTATAAAAATGCTGATCATTTGATTTTAAGATTTCACTTTAGCGTTTTTTTTTTTTGGTCAGGAAAATTTATCATGGATGAAAGATTTTTAGACTTGTTTTTGCTAATCTATGAGTGTGCATCTCATACTGAAACACCCTGTTTATCCGCGTACGTAAAAAGCAACATAATTATTGAACGGGTCAAAATTAATTCAAATTAGCTGCATAATTTATTTTAAAGCGTTAACATTAATGGGAAGACTGAGTTTGCATGTCTCTAATCACGGAACCATAAATAGGTGGATATCCTGACCAGGATAATAATAATGAGTCTTCAGTATAGAAATTAGTCAGGACAGAACGTTGTTTAATCTTCGTTAACTTTAAATATGTAAATACCGATTGACACAAGTAGGTAGATCCAAGAATAAATAAATTCGCTACATTTGTTGATAATTATAATAATTATAATTTCATTTTTTTATGTCTTTTCCTCCATATGAAATATGTTTGCAATTTTATGGCTAATGTGTTTCACACTGCAATCTAGCTTTATATCTTTTTTAAAAGATATAAAATTCCACAATTTCTGGAATTTTTTCAAAATCTTGAAATCTTACCTCAAATTCAATTACTTTCTATTAAGATATCACGGCGATCGACCAAAATTGGCTTCGTGATGACTTGTTGCCCACCCCTGGTATTCCTACTATACGGTATGTACTAGTAAGTGCCTATATCTGTAAGATTCAATATATATTATAGAGTGAGTATTATTTAACAATAACAGTGAAGTAAGTAGGTATATAGTTAATAGTATGGTATATAAGTATATATACAACTACACTATATATATATGAGGTAGGTTGATACTTATATAGGTAGTTAGATATATACATATTTACGTATCATATTATATTTTATATTATATTGGATACATATGTTCATATATTTGTAAACCATATGTTTATATCCATATTTTATTGTTATCATTACATTACAGTGAAATCTGGTTAACGTAGACCTATAACTATATCTGCAAAAAACTAGCCTTGGAAATTCCATTAATACCCAAAGAGAGACATCAAATGTTTGATATGAAAACTAGTCCAAGTTGCCGAGCGATTTACAGGCGTTATGTCTACTTGAAAACTGGAAGGTTAATGGGTTCGAATCCTGACATCGGCAGTTTGTCAATTATTAAGAAAAAAAAAGGACGGTTAATTGATTAAACTGTCGGCGTATACACAAGACCGAAGTAACCGGCTATGCTTGAGAAGGTTTTCTATACAAAACAATATTACAGTAAAACTTAGTACCAACAACGTTATTTCTTATAAATTTTTTCATTTTTCAAACATTAAGTGAGTTATGTCAAATTTTGGATTTCCCCCTCCCTTTAAACCCCCCTTTACCCTTGTCCGATTCTACCCATTAACGAACTTGACCTTTTGAAACCAAAAGCGGCTCAAATATAAAATTTCATTCCGATAAAATGAAAACTGTGACCGCTAGAGTGATTACAGACACACACACATATATATATATATATATATATATATATGTCCATACTCCTTATATATATAAATTTTACAGATGGTGATTTTTGACATCTACTAGGTAGGATCGATGGACATTTGAAGAAATTTTTGCGAAATTTTGACTTCGGTACGAGACCAATAGCTCTATTTCCTTTCAGGATTTTCGCTAAAACAAAGAATGCTACTTTGAGTGACCATGTGTACATCGTTTATAAAATATTCCTTAAGCAGGTTGCACTGTATCCATATGTTATATAGATACTGATTGTAATATGTAAAATAATAAGTTGTTTATAAAACATATAACCAATACTAACACTCACATCTATAAGCATCTAATGCCATCACATTTGTATAAGATATATGATGAACTCTCAAAGGAATTCAATTCAATATTACATTATATTATATTATTATAAATATATATATATATATATAATTGAATATCATTTTATATAATTATGTTTTATTATATAATATATTATATATAAACAAATCTTTAAATTATTATTAAGGATTTCATTTATTTATTTACTCGCTTTTATTCCTTGAGGAAAAACTTAACAGTCCTAGCATGTTGGTCTTAGGATTGTTTATCACGCTGTCAGAGGAGCTCTGTTTGGAACTGGGAGGTTGCGAGTTCAAATCCCGACGATAGCAGTTTGTCAATTATAATTAAATGGTGCAGATAATTGATTTAACTGTTAATTGATACCTAAAATAGATCTTTTGTTTAAGGATGTTCCAGCATACTACGTTTACGGCATACTATGTTTAAGTAATTTTGAAGGTACGAAGAAAAAAAAGAATAACTATGGAGTCAAGTATCTCATGACAATAATTTGCACTGACAATGTCCACTTTGAAGTCGAAATACCTAATTGTTATATAAAATAAACGTTGTTCCTGCAAATCTCTTCATCGTATTCTCTCCTACTTTCATTAGGCCATCTCTTTCGATGAAGAGTCCACCCGGTGAAGAGTCCACTTACAGAGACCTCACTTTTTCAGATGTTTACATTCAATTTGTATCGAATTCATTTGGTTTTCGCGTTTTATATTATTCAAAACTGAAATGAATTTAAATCTAAAATTTTGACGTTTCTTTTTACAAAAAAGTATTGGAAAAAATGTTTCGAAAAAAAATTGTTAAAAATTTCTAATAACTTTCTATTCAACACATTTTTTTCACGAAACAATCCATAAATTTTGGTATTCTTTTTACAAAATTTTACAATTATTTGATGAATGCCGATCGAATTCATTAAGTTTTGGGAAAAATGTTTTAAATAAATGTTATCTTTACTATTCTCTATATAAAAATGTAAATGTCTGATTATGTGATTCTTCGAGCTTCACGCAAAAACTACTGAACCGATTTTGATGAAAATTTTTGTTGTTTAAAAGCTTATAATCAGACGACTTAAAACCAAGTACGTATCTCGCTACGAGAGATAGAATTCGAAAACATTCTCTTTAATAGAAACTTAATGGTGGAAGTGTCGATTAATAGTTGAAGTAGTGGAAGCGATGGGAAATCACATTGAGATTTTAAGCGGATTCAAGCTAGTTTCTTATAAAATTACTAACAAAGCTCATTCAAAACCTTTTTTTTCTTCGAAAACCGTATCGTCCACGCTAATTATCGATTCCTCAACATATGTTATATACTAATTACTAAGTTCATATTAATTAAAATTAAATAAATTTTGTATAAAATATCATATAAAATATTTTAAAAAAAATTTTCATCAAAATCGGTATATATATGTATATATATATATATATATATATATATATATATATATATATATATATATATAAAGGCGAACGATTAGCGCAACGCAAGAGAGCACTAGAGAGTATCAGAGTGTTAGATGAGCGACGCCCGTACAGATGATACGAACAGTGTATAAGGCGTCACGACGTACAACGAATACACTGAACACGAATGAGATTGAAGGGCGTTCAATGTAAGGCGGTACTCAATTTATAACATTTACACCTACAACTTTATTATATTTGAAACAAACTTTATAATATTATTTTTATATACATTGTCTATACTACGAGATGATGCTATTAGCTGTGTATAGCTGTATATAGCTGTATACAACATATACATATAGGTACAGGGTGTCGTAGATGTAAGTATATATATATATACATATATATGTGTGTGTGTGCATGTATATTATCTGTTGTGTGTTGTAAGTAGGTAGGTAGCTCTTTATATATTTTTAATACATTTTCTATAGCAGTTCTTGTAGCTCTAATACAATTTTCTTTTTACATTTATTTAAATTTGGTTTAATATAAGTATATATACCTATATATATATATATATATATATATATATATATATATATATATATATATATATATATATATATATATATATATTCTTTTTTTTTGTTATATTTAAAATATCAATCAATAATTTTAACGAATTTCCTGAAAGGAAACAACTATTGGTCTCGTACCGACTTCAAAATTTTGCAAAAATTTCTTCAAATGTCAATCGTTCCTACCCATAGGTCCACTATAGTATATGTCGAAAATCACCATCTGTAATTATATATATATATATGTCTGTAATCGCTCTAGCGGTCACAGTTTTCATTTGAGCGGAATGAAATTGAATATGTGGGATGATATTGGTATATTTGAAAGGTCAAATTTGTTAATGAGCAAAATCGAACAAAGGGATAGGAGGGTTTAAAGGAAGAGGGAAACACAAAGTTTGGCATTTCTCCCTTAATATTGGAAAAATCGAAAAAAAATTACAAGTGCAGTTCACAAGTACAATTATGTTTCTTATCATTTTTTCTGTTACTCTACGATTGAAAATTAAAATCCTAAATATCTTTGTACACATTAGGAAAAATGATCAGATAATCAGTTGTAGCAAACATGATTTTCTACAACTTTACTTTCTATAAATTTTTCGATTGTTCTAATATTTAGAGAGAAATTTTATATTTTGTGTTTTCTTATTTCTCTATGCTCCTCTGACCTATGTCATTTATTAATAAAATATGCCTTGAAAATACCAAAATCATTTCAGATACGACATTTCATTTTGATCAGACTAAAATTGTGACTGCTAGATAGTAATTTATGTATTCAAGGAAATTCGCTAAGTTGACGCAGCTCCTACCTCGATAAAAAATAGCATGCTAGTGTTGCCCGTTACCCGATAGAAATATTTGTTTGAGAGTAACATGTTACATTGATGGCATTACGGTTACCAAAAATGTTTAACGTTAACGATAATATCGTTAAAAGTAGCCCACAAAAAGTTTCCTTGGTTTGCCAAAAATTTTTGAATAAAAGTTTATTAATTACTCAATAGTATATTAATTCCATTTTCCATTAAGGTCATAAAGACATAGATGAAAGAACTAACGTGTACATATATAGATAGCAAACATGTCAAATTAATTCATCCATCAGGTGAGGTCGAACTATGGACCTCTGCTCATTTCATGCCCAATGTGATAAAGTTACACCAAAAAGAAATGAGTTAGGTACAAATCAACTCGAAAATTTTGAAAAATGAGCCCTACTTTTATGGCTCATGGTACAATCGATCCACCAGACCCTTCTAGGCGCTTTATTAGGCCCAAGCGTGATGATTAGAAAAATGAATTCGTTGAAAGGAGTCAATTCCTAATTCAAAATCGTACGTAACTTAACGATACTCTGAAATTGTTTAAGCTAAAAGCTTCTAAAGAAAATTTGAGTGTTCTAGCAGTTTTCCTTTCTGAGTGAATCCATTTTTAACGTAGTTTAACTGTAAAAATATCACACCAATTAAACAATAATACATATTTTATATATGATCTCATTTTTTATCAGAGTTTAGTGTATAGCATGTATATTAACATTTATTGTTAATCTGAAGTGTTAATCATTCTTATAGAAAATTACTAAATTAGGGAAAATCGACTTTAACTTAATGTGTGTAAGACTTTATCAAAATCGGTGCAATAGTTTAGCCAGAAACACTTTCGCGATTTATTAGTATGAATACAGGATTGAAGCTGTATCTAAAGAATTTCTCGCACTGTTTAAAAAATAGGATTTGGGCGCAACTGCCAAGCAAAGTGAAATGCATAGAATCGAAAATTTATATATTCTATATGTTACCCGATAGAATAAGGAATATGCATGAAAATTTTTTTTCACATTTATTTTCAGAATATGAAAATACTGTTAATACTGTAATAATATTTAAAAAGGAAATTAAAATCCGATAAATATCAAGGAAGCTATAAGCTTTTAAAGATTATTATCTGTCTCTTTCTTGCAAAAATACTAAAAACGGAGTTTAACGTGTATTTTAAATGGTGAAAGTGTAATATGACGTCACATAACATATCAAGAGAGCTATCACTCTCTTTGTCTAATCGGGGATTTCAATCATTCATATCTCGCTTATTTTTAAAGTTATTTAAAAAGTAATTTTACCTTGATATTTGTCAAGTAAACATGCTTCAATTCAAGTGAAAAAAAATGTTCATGCATCCGGTGAAAACTATTTCAAAATCGGTTCAACCGTATAAATGTGATACGAGACCAAACAGAGTAAAATCAGACCATGTACACATTTTTAAAATTATCTTTAAAACGACTCAAAGAACAATTTTACCCAAATTACCCAAAATATAGTGTGTTTCATTAAGAAATTATATGGGTTTGAAAATTTAAAAAAATCGATTTTTTTAAAAATATATTGTCTTATTAATTAGTACAATATGTGTAGAATATTCTTCCAAAGTTTTAAGTCAATTAGAGTAAAAATCTAGGAGATAGACCTGCGGGAAATATATTGAGGCAGCTGCTTTTATCTATTGTTTATCTGTTTTGAATCGCATTTTTCTCAAAACTCTATTTTTGAAGTCGATTGACATGATATCTCAAAAAATAATGATCCAATCTTGTTCGAATTTTGCACACTTCGTCAAGATAAGATTGACTTGAACGAAGGATTTTTTTTTTATCACAACTAGATTTACAAAGCAATACGTGATGCAAATTATATCAAAAATAGTACCTTTTTGTACACAATTCAAATTTTCATATATTTTTCCTTAGTCCAAGCACGAGCTATATATATCCACTAACCAGTTCAAGTGGCCGAGGGGTCTAGGCGTTATGTCTGCGTAGTATGCCTACTTGGAAATTGGGAGGTTATGGGTTCGAATCTCGAAATTGGCAGTTTCTCAATTATTAAGAAAAAAAGGGGCGGTTAATTGACTAAACTGTCGGCGTATGAACAAGAACGAAGTAACCGGCTAGACTTGAGAAGGTTTTCTGCAGTTTTCTTCACCTTTTGACTCCAGATGAATATCGGCATAGTTCCTATCATAGTCGGTTGCGGCCACTCACATCCTCATAGCCGAAATGTAGCCCGTCCAGGACAGGCTCTCTAATCTATCTATATCCACTAACAAAAATCATTTCGGATGAATCTACCATAGTTATTCAGACTACGCCAAGGTAACTTTATTTTGAGGGGTCACAGAGATCTCAATGACTGAATTTTCAAAATTTTCAGATAAAAATTTCACAAAATATTTGTCAAATGTTTTAAAGGTTGAATAAAATATGTCATATATTCGAAGAAAAAAATTCGATATAATATAGTTTTTTTTTTTTTATCTTCGAAACCCATGTAAGATATGTAAAGTGAATTACTTGAGGAGCGAATTATCATGATCACTAAATCAGCAAATAAACTCACACACACACACACACACACACACACATAGATATTCGTATTCGGGAGCGCACACAAATATCGTTCACAAGTGCATCATAGTGTATCGTTTGCGCCGCGACGCATCACTGTATATGTTGAGTATAGCAGAGCAATGAAAATGATTTTATATGAAATGGTGTAACACTGTCAGTCGTATCGTATATGTTCACATTGTTCATGTGACGTTACACTAGTGTACACTAGTACCAGTGTATTATATACACTGATCTATGTCTGTTGTATATAGTATTTATTTATATATATATAACAAACACTATCCTATCCCTCTAACACCACGTAATCGTCGCAACCAACGTGAAACAATCCATCGACAAGTGATGCACCATGTAGGATGATACAACCATAGTGTTACTTACTACTTCTACAGATACGATTCATATCACACACTTCTCAATCTTCAGTCTGATCTATATATTATTATTATTATTGGGTCTTTCTTGTATAATCTTTATTCAAAAGTCTTCGACTACTTTGACTACGAACTAACTTCGAATTATGTGCTAGTGATAATAATTGTGCTTACAAGAAAAAAATGTAGTAAAACTTTTTTTCGGGTGTGATTTTATTTACTCAAATTGCGCGGTCATAAAAAGCGGTTTTTTTTTTTTTAAATTTCATATCAAACATGGATTTTCAAAGTGCTATGGAAACATTTGCTGAAGCTTGGGTCGCCGCTAATACTAAAACGAATCTTAACGATGTTTCAATACAGGTAATGTGTTTTATTTTTTTTTTTAAGTAAAAATTTTCGGAACAATTGTAAAGTACAAGTTGCCTAACAAGATTCGACTTCGAATTAAAGCGATTTATATATGTCTTTCGTCATTTGTGTATCAATTTTGTCATGATGGTTTTTGGTTTTATTATCATTTTGTAAAAAGTAGGGCACCAGTACCGTTTACGTTTTATTCAAAGTGTAGTTCAAATATTCAATCGAATGGAAACTTTTGTAAAAAAAAAGGGGTTGTAGATGAAGTATTCATGTTAAAAAGTTCGAATGGAAACGTTTATTGAAGATGGAATTCCGTTGTAGGCAACTGTTTAGGACGGTTTTTTTGATCGGGAAGTAACATTTGTTTGTTTCGGGTACTACTGAACCGATTCTAAAAATTCTTTCAACTGATTGGAAGCTACATTATTCCCGAGTAACATAGGCTATAAAGTTTTTTTTTTGTGTATCCGCGCGGCAACGACTACCTAAGAACCTAACTATTAAACGAGAAAAATAAAAAATGTTTATCTAATAAAAACAAACAACTTTTATATGAAATATTTTTTCATACAAAAAATAGTCTGGACTCAATTTCAGGTCGAAGTCTGATATATAAATAGAGAAATACACGTTTCAGGCATTTTTCGAAAATCAATCCTTAAAGGGAATCATAATTTTGGTTAAGAGGCAGGAAAATTTCGATTTCTGTTATATATCATAAAATACGTGTTTCTGATTTTTTTGGAAAAGGGATCGTCAAGGGTATGAGCTCATCAGTATTTTAAAATCAGAGACATGAAAATTGATATTTAGCCTATAAATTATAAATAAATCAAGTTTAAGACAATTAATCCTTGACGGGGAGAAATATTATGTTACTAAGTTACTAAGGGTTTTACAAAATTTTTGTGGACGAAGTTGCAATGCTATTATCAAATATATAATATTCTTAATACATTCTTGAATCATTGAAAATGAATTTTAAAATGACGGAGATAAATTGTTTTAAATCGTGTATGATAAGTGCTAAAACAAATTTTAATAATGTGTACAATTGAGGGTTTCTTTTTTACAATTGTTTTCGTATAATTGATTTGATTAGAAATTGATATTACAATTTAATGACTGTATAATTCTTAGAATTAGTATTCTGTATGACAATATATAGCACAGAATACACAATATTGAATTTATTTATAATTGTTATATGTAATTAAATACCTTTCGTATCATTTGACTAGAAAAGTGCATGTCAGTTTTTTAAGGTAGTCCCCCATCATGGATTTATATAATCAGGACAAAAAACCGGTTTGATTTTATGATAGAACAAATACATATACACATTTACACAACACACACATATATTTATATACAAATTAATGTAATTTTGGAAAGAGCAAAAAATTTTAAACTATTATATTTCGAAAACAAAACAGTAACACTTTATTTTTTTTTTAAATTTATTTAAGATATATCTTAAATAAATATATATCTTAAATAAGATATATCTTTACTGTCCTAGTTTTTTTTTTTAAATTCTGTCGAGTAATTTTTTTAATACAACAGATAATAGGGGCATGAAGTTTTACATGTTTCTAATGAGAGAGAATGATCACTTTGTTATTAATTATCTCGCATTCTAAACGGTCAAAAATTCTGAAACTTCAGAATTTATTAAAAAACGTTATTTTTAGCCTGTGGAAAAAAATGATCAAAATCTGTCGAAAAGTGATTTCAACTACCTTAAATTTTATAATTGATTTATAGACTACAAAAGTAGATGTGATTTTTCTTTAATTTTATAGTTGATTCAATTGGGTCTCGAAAAAGTGCTTCGGATAAAAGTTGTACATTAAAAATATAGTAACAAGTTTTTTGGTCCATAGTACTATGGGCCACCAAAGTAGAGCTATTGGCTACCGACTTCAAAATTTTGCAAAAATTCCTTCAAATGTCCATCGATCCTACCTAGTAGATGTCGAAAATCACGATCTGTAAATTTTATATATATATATATGTATATATATATATATATACATTTATATATGTATACGTATATATATATATACATATATATATGTGTGTCTGTATTGCTCTAGCGGTCACAATTTTAATCTGATTGGAATGAAATTTGGTATTTGAGACGGTTTTGGTATTCAAAAGGTCAAGTTCGTTAATGGGTAAAATCGGACAAGGGGAAAGGGGAGTTTAAAAGGAGGGGGAAACACAAAATTTGACATATGTCCCTTCATATTGGAAAAATCGAAAAATTTGTAAGAATTAAAGTTGTAGGTATAAAGTTTTACTGTAATTTTGTTTTGTATCATTTTTTCTGTTACTTATGCTTCCGCAGGTGATAATGTCCGGTGATGAATCCGGTATTTCTCCTCTGGAGAGTGGATTTACGGTCCAATTTCACCCATTTACGAACTGGACGTTACTTTTTAGTTCTAGAACACACATACAAAATTTTTGTTCGTTATCTATTTTCCTTCATGAGTTATCGTGTCGATGGACTGACGGAAATGGAATATTTAGGTCATTTCTTGAACATCATACCAAACAAATTTCTTTATTAATATTTTCAACCGTTACAAAGTCTGGACTAATCTTAATATATCCTTGTTTATAGATTATATAATATACCGGGTATAACAAGAGTAGACCGTTTCAAATGTTAAAGTTTTAAATTTTTGATTCTAATTAATCAGGTAAGGAGTTATTTCAGGGGGTCCATAGGAATAAGTGCCTCTTTTCATATACTAATATGTTAAATATGCTATGCATAGATAGCGATGCATACAACAAATACGTTTTAAAAATTTATAGATATAGACCTATAGATGGCAGTATACACAACATGAGTACTTCAAAAATTTTGCCAATAGGTGGCAGTGCATACAACAAAATGTATTTCAAAAATTAAACGCATCAGTCCTTGACGGGAAAAAATATTATGTTACTTGGTTATAAGGGCGTTACAAAATTTTTTCGGGCGAAGCCGCGACGGGTGATGCTAGTATATTATAAATATGAGTGCGAAATACATATAGGTTATCGTTCAAATTTAAATATCGTTTAATTATAGAGAAATATATTTATATTTAATATACCAGTCCAAGTGGCCGAGCGGGCTAAGGCGTTAATGTCTGCGCAGTATGCCTACTTGGAAACTGGGAGGTTATGAACAAATTAACTCTTCCACCTGGAATCAAATCCTGGACATCTAGATATCCAGCGCGCTAATCCTTACACCACAGATAATTAGCTTGATGAGTCGATTTGTTCATATTCTTGACAATATTAAATATAGATAGATAGATAGATTGTATAGACTTGGAATTGGTAGGACTAGGAATAGGCTAAATCGGAACATGCATTCCTCCACAGGGATTCATCTGAGAAACCGTAAGACATCGAAGAAAAGTTTAAAGACAAAATGTTCATTTTTTAAGAATAAACAACTTTTGCTTGAAACTTTGTTCAATCAACTGAATAGTTTTCCAGCAATTTCAGTTCCACGCTTACGTAGATTGTCTCTCAATCAATTTACAACAGAGCAAGATAGAAAACTGTGTAACATCAATCGAGCGAGTGCTACATCCGTCGAGTGTGTTATATCAACGATTCTTTAAATGCTTAATATACACTCTGATCGGATTCTCATAACGCGCCAGAAGAAGTATAACTTCAAACAAAATTAACCATCCTCTGTAGTCAATCTCTGTATTCTACAAATATTTGGTTGGCCTTTGCCTATTTGTTGTGGATCTAGTTAGTAATCCACACTCTTGAGTAACAAATAAAAACAACAATAACTTTTAAATACATATCTTGAATCTGGTACACTCCCGTTCATAAAAATTGAACCATTTGAAACATTATAAATGTTACTATATAGACTATGTTGGAATGCTTTTCCAATAGAGAATCAATGTTAAATATTATTTATTACTCGTAGGCCGTGTGGTTACTGTGCGGAGTCAGTCAGTACACATGTAGTCATCTCATATGCGTATAGTAGTTTGTTTGTCATTTAAGAGTGTGTACTGACTCATTGACTGTGTGTACTGACTCATTTAAGACTGTGTACTCACTACATGTGTACTGACTAACTCCGTACAGTAACCACACGGCCTGTCAGTAATAAATAATATTTAACATTGATTCTCTATTGGAAAAGCATTACAACACAGTCTGTATACTCGTATATGTAATATTATACATATATTTAGTAGCGCATATATTCGGTTAGAATGTGACTTATTGGTTCAATTTTTATGAACGATAGTGTACCTATCTGTATCAATTATAATAACATGTTGTGTTGTGTTATGTATAAGTTACTCGTATGTGTATATAATTGCAGTGATGTAAATGATGTGATTCAATGAGCTTCTGAGAGTTTCTTAATCTGGGTTAAGTGGGGTCAAAAAGCATTCAAATTCCTTGAATATAATTATTATTATTACAATATCTAATATGTGTTACAATTTCTATTTATTTATTTTAATTTATGTTACGTATTTTATTTTATAATCACACGTTTTCAGTCTACAGTACACGCTCCAAATTATTGTTCCTGATCATATTACTGAGTCCTGAGTCAAAATTTCAAACATTATTATAGCCTGTAAATCATCATTTCTTTTGTTATTTCTTGAATGTAACCTTTTTAGTTCATTAACAGTGCATAAAAGTCGTGAAATAAAGTTATAACGTCATAAAACCGATGACCTGTTTATAATTTAGGTCAAGAATAAAACCGCAAATACGTAATAGGTCATAAATAAGTCACCGAACATGCGAAAAAAGCGTATTTTCAATGATCTATTAATGACCTAAATTATATTAATACATATCTCAAGGTGTTCAATTTTATTATGAAATGATGATATAAGGGCTCTATTAATGCACTCAATTTCGACTCGGGTATGTACACATGGCCGCAAAAGTATACAAGGGTATATTAAACTTAGTTAACTGTTGAAAATATTGATCAGAGAAACAAATGTTTGGTACAGGTGTTCATAAATGACCTAATTAGTTCATTTCCCCATGTCCGTATGTTTGTGCGTTTGTTTTAGACACGATAACTCAAGGACGAAAAGAGTTGACGTGCTAAAATTTTGTTATTCATTTATTTGAATTTATGTTATGTATTCTATTTGTATAATCACACGTTTTAAGTCTACCATACACGGTCAATATTTTTGTCCCTAATCATAGCACAATACATATGGCCACACAAGTAGGTAATGTTCTTTTTACATAATTGTGTAATGACTTGTTCATTTATATAAATATATACTATACGACTTTTATTCAAAACATTTTACCAAAAATGGAATGAATAAGGCACTAATCGACAATCAGAAATGTACCGTAATAATGACCGGTATATACAATATCTATCAGGGTATATTAAGTTTAGTTCCGACTTAGTAACGGTTCAAAATATTTTGCTAAATTTTTGTATGTTGGGGGGAGGGGTAGTATGTATAATTACTACATACTACAAAGACATGTTACTCGTTACTAATTTGTGAGACATGCACCAAATTAGCAACGAGTAACATGTCTTTGATTCCATATCCCAGAGATAGTTACGATTAGCTAATTCATATATGACTAACTACTTTGTAGTCAAAATACGTTTTTATAAAATACAAATATATATATATATATATATATATATATATATATATATATATATATATATATATATATATATATATATATATATGTATATATATATATATATATAAAATATCATTTGCAGTGTTTTTATAAGAATATAGAACTGTATGTATTAGTATATATATATATGTATATACTTCGAAGTGATACACTAAACCTAGAAATAAGGATGATACCTCGATATTGGTAGGTGGTCTAAAATTCTATATATAACTTGTATATATATATATATATATATATATATATATATATATATATATATATATATATATATATATATATATATATATATATATATATATCTGATGAATATAGGAGTATATACCTAACAAATATACGAGTATATACCTTATATAAATACAATTACTGAGATATATAATATAATATATCTCAATAAATATATATATATATGGGTATATAGTATATACATTATAAGAAATACATATGCCGTGGTCTCATTGTGAAATCTGTTTGTACACGAAGATTCTAGCCATTACATAAAACGTCGGCAGACTGGGTAGACATGGATAAAAATTACATGAAGTGCCTAGACTTACTCTACCTTAATTTATATCGTAGTCTTATAGTGAAATCCTTCAAGGAAATCCTAAGCACTAAAAAATCTGTTTTCATGTATAAAATTACACGGACTTAATAGACGCTTCAGGAAAAGCCTATCTAACCCAATTATTTTTACGTTTTTTTTTTTCGGACAGTACTGTTTACAATATAGTTGTTATGGAATGCCGAAGCCAAAGATTATTTATTGCCCATTATAATGAATATTATGAAATTAGGCCAAATAATATTCCTTCGGTTAGTTGGATGAATAATACATTTTTATTTTTCCAGTTTAAATAACTTATTTTCATTTGTCAATTCTATATACCCTCATAGGTTACCTTGTATATTTTTCAACTCCTAATAATTTCAATAGTTTTAGCTTGGACGATAGCTGAAATATATAGAAAGCTTTTTACGGCGGGGACCCAAAAACACGCAAACCTGTCCAACTCTGTTTATGGCCGATGAAGTGAAAGGTTTTAGTACTCGGTTGAAAATATTAATCACAGAAAAAAATGTTTGGTATGTGTCCATAAAAAGACCTAATTAGTCTACTTCTGCATGTCTGCCTGTCCGTGAACACGATAACTGGTAAACGAAAAGAGATACCCATCTTGAAATTTTGTATGAATGGTCTAGACCTAAAAAGTAAGGTCAACTTCGTGAACGGGCAAAATCCAACCGTGCATTCCCCGATATAGGAGGAATATATCCATACATTCTCTTCGAGACGGTGAGATAATAATGAACTCAGTATATTCCGGGTATTTAAGCAATTAACTCAGTTAGTTGTGTTTTTCAAATGTTTTTAGTTTTATTTTAAGTTAAATTCAAACTAATGAATTATGCCTTCTTGGGTATTTCACGTAACACAAAATGCCTTTTTCCTTTCGGAGTTCCATCATTTAAACTACACTGCAGATTGTGTTAAGCTAAGTTTAGAATACGACACTAGACACCCTGCACTCAGTGTACACACGTGTGTCTCTAATTGAGACACCATAATGAGTGTCGAATCAGAGGCTGTGTGAACACCTTGTGTCCAAGTGTCTCTTGTGGTGTCTCAGTTTTCAAACTGGTCCGACATTTTTCAAGTCCGATATTTTAGCAATAATAGAAAATATTATTGTAAGTCTTTTATTCATTTACCTCAATCTAAAAATCTCAATGTTAGTGCGAATCGTTCACCTGGAATGATCGACGATCGAATAAATCTAGTATATTTTAATTTAGTTAATTTTCTATTTATTTTCATATTTGTCTATTGATCTCGACTTTCTATCTATTTCTAATTGTCAAAGAGTAAATTCCGACTAGCTAATTTATACTGATAATGACTACATTGTAGTCGAAATACGTATTGATCGAGGCAAAGGGGGCGAATTTGAAATTTTATTTCAATAACCTAGAGTTCTCACTAATTATCATTCGATAATATAATGTTCTGACATTTGTGTCGCAAGTTCTGTCATAGTCTAAACTAAGCATTAGACACAATCAGTCGAAATAAGATGGGTTTTTCACGAAACTCCTAACCACGACACGTTACTTTCCATATCAGATACTGCGTCGACGTTTTATAAAATGCCCGGGATCTTCGTGAAAAGACGGATTTGACACGATGAGACCACGACATATATACTATACTATAGTATAGTATACTATACTATAGTCTATACTACCTACAAAACTTACACTGTATAATATGGAATTCACTATACAAATGTTCCAACAACTGTGTTATAGAATGAAGCATTGGCATTAACTCGAACAACTTCCACAGCAGCCGAACAAACTTCAACAGCATCAGTTGTGTTACCTACAATGAAGGTTGAACTGGTCCAACAACAGTCTCCGCCCATGTCTACACAACACACCAATGATGATTGTACAACACCTGAACAACAACAATATCAACATAAACAACAACAACAACAATCATCATCAGTAGCATCATCACGTATACGTGTACAATGTACAACAGCAACATTATCATCAACATCATTATCACCATCAACAACAACTGCATTATCACCAGCAGCAACAACAACAACAACAACAACAACTGATGTGCTACCGAATTTATCATCATTAACAGTGACTTTAAGAACTAATAAAACACACGAACTAAACAATAACAACAACAATAGTGATAATTGTGATGGTGAATGTAATGCAACCAAACAGAAATCAACTAAGAATACAGGGGCCCTGTTGGTCGATGATGATGAGGTGGATCAACAGACAATGCAATCAACATCACCGGTACCTGCATTACCGACATGTTCATCATCGTCATCGTCATCGTCATCCACATCGATATGTAAAATGAATACGAACAAGACGACGAAAGTGTACGAGCATGAGGAGGAGGATGATCATTTGGATCATGATCTACGGATCAATACCAGTAATAATAATTGTACATATGATTTATCAAAGAATGCTTGTGGTAAGTCTTTTTGATTTTATTCATATTATTATTTCATAACTGCTATTAATCAATCAATTCAATCGATTTTACTTTATTAATAGTCTTAAGACATTTTGAAAATTCGTTCGAAAATATAAAACATTTGGTACTTAGCGACAGAAAGGTTGTAAGAGAATATACATGGCCATAAGATTTGTGATCTTTTTTCAAAATTTTGTAATAGTCCAAACGGGAACCGCAAAAAACTGTGCCGATTTTATTCGACGACTATACAAGAGACTATCCAAGATCTTATATGGGGAATGAAATGAAATTTCAGATTGTACAATGTGACGTTTTTTGTGGACGATCGGCTATGTGAGACACGCACCAAATTAGCAACGAGCAACATATCTCTGACTCTATATCCCAGAGATAGATACGATTAGCTAATTCATATTGATGATGACTACCATGTAGTCGAAATACGTATTTATACAATACTAATAATTTGTCTAGGAATTGGGGCAAAATTTGAAATTTAATTTTTTACGATGTTTTTTGATTAATAATTGATTTTTAATAATCAAGTCTCGTATTCTAGTCTCTATATAGAGGTTATGTGGCGTATGTATAATTTTTTTGTATTAAAAACCTCTCTTTTAGAATAATACAGTTTAAGGTGGTTGTGAAATTGATGAGGGAAAGTAGGAATGGTGAGTTTGTCCTATATTAAATGCATTGATTGCCAACTCTAAATAATTAAAAATTAAATCGTTACAAATAATTTAATTTTTGTAAAAAAACATAAATATTTGTAAAAAAAAAACATATTGCTTAAAACTTAATTCCTAAATTTCATTTTTTCGAAGAGTTTTAATAATTAAAAATATGTTTTTATGTATTTCAAAAAAGTTGCATGGTGATAAAACTAGATAAAAATAAATATAACTAAAAATATAACTAGATAAAAATAAATATAACTAAAAATATAACTAGATAAAAATAAATAACACTAAAAATGAAACTAGATTTAGAACATTTTTCGATCTACAAATTTAATTATCTCAGAAGAAAAAAACAAGATTAATTTGAAATTTTGTCCAGGTATTTATAAGACTTTGATAAATATTATGACAGTTTTTCATAACACGGGCGCATATCTGGTTGTCGAGATATAGAGTTTTGTATGCATGTTATTACCGACGAGTCCATTTAACCTATGTAAAAATCTTTTAAAAATTTTTTTACTCAAAAACTAAAAACAGGATCAACTTCAAATTTTGACAGGATATTCTTTATTATTGAAATAATAAGCTGTAAAATTTTGAAGAACCTGTCATTAAATTGAATTTTTTCACAACAACCTTAATACATTTCAATATTGTTTTGCGATATTTTCTTCATAAACTTTTCAGTAATCCAGTCTTGTATGCTAGTCTGTATATAGAGGATATGTGGCGTACATATAACTATTTTAATTCTAAAGCTCATTTTCGTATCGTATTTGTATGATGTATGTGTCTAACTAACGTACAATGTACATAATAATTTATATCAATAGTCTTGTGACGTAATCCTTGCCCGATTTAATCCCTATATTAGGATTAGCACAAAAGCGGATCACTTCAACCCTCTCTCTTTAATATTCTAATCTATACGTCTATGTATTTGTTTAAACCTAAATACATGTATATGTTATGCGCAATAGACGAATTCGACTATACTTCGACTTTTTTACCCATAACACGTTTTATGGCATAATACCCTAAAGTGGAGTCAATCCTTTCTCAAATTTTTGCCTCATATAGTAGGCTGACTTTCGAAAAAAATTTTCGATACCAAATTTGAAATTACCTTTGTTTTAAACTTTTTGTTCGGCAAAAATTGAGTGGATTCGGTAAAAATCGAACTTAGATAAGACACACTTAATGCTGAAATCTTTTAAAAGAAATTTTTAGTTGTTATTATAATGTATAACTTTTATATCGAAAACCAAATAGGTTCGATAGAAATCGATGGCAAAAACGATAGTAACTTTTGAAGCCAGTAGTACCCATAAAATTGTCAATTGTTAGCTATCATTTACCAAAATTTATCGTAAAGCTAACGAAAAATATTCCGTGTATAAGATCGGGAAAATTAGTATACAAAAATTGAATTGTCAAAAATCACCATCTGTAAAATTTATATATATAAATATATATATATATATATATATATATATATATATATATATATATATATATATATATATATATATATATAAATGTGTGTGTCTGTCACTCTAGCGGTCACAGTTTTCATTTTATCGGAATGAAATTAGATATTTGAGGCGCTTCAAAAGGTCAAGTTCGTTAATGGGTAAAATCGGACAAGGGGAAAGGGGGGTTTAGAGGCAGGAGGAAATACAAATTGACATATCTCCCTTAATATTTGAAAAATCGAAAAATTTATAAGAAGTAAAGTTGTAGGTATAAAGTTTTACTGTAATTTTGTTTCTTGTCATTTTTTCTTTTACACTAATGTTTACAGAAATATTGACGGTTTAAGATTGAAAATTAAATTCCTTAATATCTCTGTACACATTAGAGTTTGAGCAAAAATGATAAGAAGATGAATTGTAGCAAATTTGATTTTCTACAACTTTATTTCTTACGTATTTTTCGATTGTTCTAATATTAAGAGAGATATTTTATATTCTGTGTTTTCTTCTTTCTTTATAACTTTCTTTATAAAATGGAATTGCAAATACTAAAATCATTTACGACATTTCATTTTAATCAGACTAAAATTGTGACCGCTAGAGAGTGATTTATGAATTCTATGAAGCAGCTCCTGCGTAACGAATTTTTTATTTGCAAACGGATCACCCTATGTATTTAAAATTTATATGCATTTGAATGACGATCAAGATTTATGAATATTAAAATAAAATATTTGAAAATAATAATTAATCACTCACTCCAACATAACTTCCAACGCATAATCGTAAAGTATTATTATATGACGTCAAAGTACATATATACTAACTAGTTGTTGTCAAGATTTTATATAAATGTTAATTTTAAGATATTTTACGAAATGATTTTAAACCAGATTTGCTTGATATAATGAGGGGAGGCTTTTATATTATATTTTCATCTAATATGCTGCTTCTTATATAGTTTGACAACTTTGCCTTGTGGCTTTAGCTACGTGAATTTTACCTCTAAAAAATACAACTTTTAAATGAAACATCATTAAATTATATATGGAGTGTACGAAAACGAACGCAAAAGTTTGATATTGAATGCAAAGATTATCAAAGAGAATTTGCTCTGGGACAAAATTTGCCCTAATTCCTATATCAATAATGTTTATTTCATAAATACGTATTTCAATCACTAAGTAGTCATCTATTCTCCGATAAGATGTTTTACTTGTTGTTACGTTGTTCCATGGCAAATATTTGACTTAGGAATTGGGATTTACATGTTTCAAACGAATCCGGAGTGTAATGTTAATGTTAGCACACTGTGGGCAAAATCCAGACATCAAGAGCTCGATACCTCGCGGACCTCGTTCGATATCTCGATACAAATAAATAAAATTGAAGGGTCAGTTTGTAATATCGAAATGACAGCTTTTCACTGAATGCATACGAAAGTATATACGGTACTTATAACAAAAAAACAATTTTTTAAATTTTTGTCTGTTTGTTCCGGCTAATCTCCGAAACGGCTGGACCGATTTTGATGGGATTTTCAATGACAGATAGCTGATATAATAAGGAGTAACATACGATACTTTTATTTTAGAAAAAGAATTAGGGTTCCGCGCAAAAAAATTAAAACCCATGAAATTGTGAACAAAATTCGAATCATCAACGTCAGCGAAGCCGCCGGGGTACGACTATTAATTTATAAAATTCAATGATAGTTTAGTCCATACGGTTGATCTTTCATAGTTATGTATTCGTAACCGTAATAGAAATTAACATTGGTATAGTATTTTGACGTTTAAGTATACACAAATAATATGTTAGAAAACTTAAGTTAATGTTGACTTTAATTTAGAAGTAATATAGTCAATGATATGAAAAAATGACTTATCAAGCTAATCATCCGTGGTGTAGTGATTAGCACGCTGAGCGCGAAATCCAGAGGTCCAGGGTTCGGTATGAAGAAATGAGTAAAGAAGAATTCGATATTTGAAATTTTAGAACATATTCCAAGTTCAGTTTTATCCCAAATTTAACATTTTTAGGATTTAAAAAAAATTCTTAAACACGTGTCTAATTATTAACATTCATTTTTAGAGAACAACTTCAGTTCAGTTTACATTTTACAGTTTTCACTCCTAAAATCCACTGTGCCTATCCAATAAACACTGTGTCTATTTAGTTTGATTGAGTATATTCAATTTCACATCGATAGGACAATATTCATATATATTTTATACATGTACAATTGACCCGCGGTAATCCACAACCCCTATAATCCGACATGCCTATAACAGTACATACAAAGCACATTTATTACGGAAAATCTTCGTCACTGCATGCTTAAACATGTTATGACATGTTTGTCGGATTACAAAGTACTCCTATTCAAAAAAGTTCCGGACTTTAAGAAATCGGTGGCAGTACTCTGTAGCCCAACAGATTCGATAAACCGACACAGCCTTGCAAAACGTTTGTCGGATTATCGCAGGTCTAGTGTACTTATAACTTTATAACTATGACTTCTTTTTTCACAATCTTAGGAATTCGGAATATCCTTATTGTGTGATCACTATAGATAAAGAATTTTTCTATATTTCGATCTCACGTTTTATATTAGTTGTTGATTATATAATACATAAAATATATAGACAACATTATACTTTTAACCTATAATATATATATATATATATATATATATATATATATATATATATATATATATATATATATATATATATATATATATATATATATATATATATATATATATATATATATAAGTAGATAGAGTTTAGCCGTGCTGACCCACCATATCTACAGATTAAAAGATTAGAAGGATTATTTCGGTTGAGTGCTGAAGCATCCTTGGGATTTTCACGTGTTCGATGTTTCTATCCATATCTATTTAACAAACCAACGAACCAAACTAACGTATGAATAATATGTTTTAAATATACATATTACATTTATATATATACAAGTAGAGCTTACATCCACTGACTGTACAGGGTCTCAGTGCTTTTTTTATTAACCCGTGCATCAGTGTGCATTGTAGTATAATCGCGCTAGACCTTATCCTTCAATATCCTAGTGCCACCTTAAATAATTAAAGAAATTTTCGAACCATTTATATAGATTGTAATATTTTATGCATGCTTATGTTATTAATGTTGAGAATGGGGGGGGGGTAGGTAGGGGGTAATTTAAAAATATTCATACTGCAAATATACTGTTTATAATCGATGCAAATGAATTGGGGGTCACCCACATCATAACACACATTAACAAAATACGATCTATAAACTCATTTGAAAGCTAGCCCTGTCCAAAGTTGAAGAATTCAGGATCTAATATCGATAAGTTTAAATGAATTTTAATTTTCATAATTATTCGGTCAAAATTCGAGAACAATAAATTGTTTTGAGACGATTTGTTTGATCACCAAAAAATTTTATCGTGGATAAAACACTCTTAATGATTTATGTGCTAAAACATTAAGTAACTAAAATTAAAAAATTAAGGAGCATTAGCAAATATGGCCTCAAAAGTAACGCTCGTTTTTCAAAGTTTTATAATTGGTTTGTACCTACCTTCAATTTTTTGTATCAGGAGGGTATATCTCGAAAACTATTCGTCAAATCGTCAAACCAACTACTTTTTTGCATTTTTTGAGGTCCAATTAATCTTATAAACTAATTTTCACTCAAATCGATGGCTAAAAATATTTGTGATTTTTTCAAAAAAAATCGCACAAAATTGCAAAATAATTTATTTGACGATTTGATGAGTGGTGTATGAGATATTCGGTTTTCGAAAAAATGCTTCGGGTAAACGTTGATCATTATAAATATATTAACAACTTTTATTCGAAGCATTTTCCCGAAATCCGAATGAATAAATTATATACAAGATCAACAAATAAATACAAATTTTGAAAACTGAGCGCTACTTTTGTGGTCCATGGAAAAAAACAGAATCATAGGACTGACTGACAATGTTAATTTGACTGTCAATGTTAATTTTACCTATGTATTAAAAAGTAATTAATCAAAAATTCCAAACCAGTTCAAAACTGAATCATATTGAGCATTTTATTAGGTTATGTATTATAGCGTGTTATTGTATAATAACGTTTCAACATATTGAATAGCATTGTATCGATATTCGTCAGTAGCTCAATCCGAATAAATGGGGCTCCAGATGTATAATCTTTCTTGTAACAAATAAATATTTCATAATATTATTTGTGAATGAGGTACAACAAAAAAAATTGACCATTAAACTACGCGGCGAGTAAAAATTCGACGACCCGAATGAACTGCACGACATATTTGCTAGAATTACGCGGCGTAGTTGAAAGAATTATACAATTTGCTCCAAATTGTTGAAAGAATTATAAGTTTGCCCCAAATTTGTAAATTTGTTGATTGAAAGTGATTATTTTGAATCGAATTGCGAACAAATTCCTAGTCAATTTGGGGTGCGACTTGAATTACTCACTGATCTCTAAACCATATCTGTCTACAGAGCTCAGTTTCAGTATTAAATATGAATACATGATGTTCACACACACTCACTTTGTATACTATCAATAAGATCATAACATCATACTTTGGTTTGATAACAATATATACACTCTCGTTCATAAAAATTGAACCAATTGAAACATTCTAACTGTTACTGTATGTAATATTAGACATATATTTAGTAATATATACGCTTCGAATGTAACTTACTAGTTCAATTTTTATGATCGGGAGTGTATCTGCCACAATAGAACATGTCACAAGCGAGAGTTAAAATAAAAATATGAACAACTATTATTCTAAACTATTCTAAATCGATTCGGTGCAAATAAACTATAAATTTTCAATATTAATTTTTTGGATTCATTTGTTTTCGAAAAAAATCAACTGTAATTCAAGAAACGTTTCTAGTATACATTCCATCGAGGAAAATACATCGAAAATTCTCAAAGTATACCTGAATGTTTGTGACCCCATTTCTATACAGTCATATATCATTTTATTACATTTGCATTATAAATATATCTCTTTAAACTAGCATATAAATATACATACTAGGTTTGTACACGTATACAAATCTCCCCCCACCATTCCCCGCTAGTACACTATTGTAACCCATAATGCGCATACTTTGCTGTATGATGATTTTTAACGCTAATGGATAGTGCAGACATTTTAATCTATGGTATTAACAAATTTTATAATGTTCAGCTAAAGTGCATTATTGTATTATTGTTTGTATTAGATATACCTACATATGGTAGCAGAGCAGTGTTGTTACCAAAACCGTACAATATCCTAGTACTAGCAAGCTACCATACATACAATAGTTAGTTTACCAACCAACCAACCAACCATGTGTTAGACAAGAATAAAGAATTACATCCAAATAAATATAATATATATCATTTAGATTATTTTTAGTTGTTCATCAAAATCCGTTTATTTGATTACCGGTACACACATCTATTTACTATTTATTACTATTGACCAGTGATTATAAATATATATATATATATATATATATATATATATATATATATATATTTATATACAGACTGTGTTGGAATGCTTTTCCAATAGATAATCAATGTTAGGCAGGCCGTGTGGTTACTGTGCGGAGTCAGTCAATACACATGTAATGAGTACACATTCTTAAATGACAAACAAACTGACTGACTCCGAACAGTAACCACACGGCCTGCTAGTAATAAATAATATTTAACATTGATTCTCTATTGGAAAATTGGAAAAGCTTTCCAACACAGTCTATATATATATATATATATATATATATATATATATATAAATATATATATATATATATAAATATATATATATAAATATATATATATAAATAAATATATATATATATAAATAAATAAATAAATAAATATATATATATATATATATATATATATATATATGTATATATATATATATATATATATATATATATATATATATATATATATAAATATATATATATATATATATATATATAAATGATTATTTACTAATTAATCTATTTTTAAATGGAAGAATTATATTGAGGGACGAATTATACTGTGTAAGGTGAAATAACAAAATTTGTTTCGTTGGAACTGCGTCAACCTAGCGAACTTCCTCAGAATAAATTTCATTTTGATCGGACTAAAATTGTGATCGCTAGACAGTGTAGCGGGGTATCTAACATGCTTTTGGTATTTGAAAGGTCAAGTTCGTTAATGAATAGAATTGGTCAACGGTTAAGTCGGATTTAGAGAAAGATGAAAACATCACATACCAAATTTCATAGATAGATAGATGGAATGGAAGTGGAAGGAATTTTTGTGTATAGATAAGGAATCGGTAGGGTATGCGGCTTTGTGAAGGAAATTGCAGAAAACCTTCTCAAGCATAGCCGGTTACTTCGTTCTTGTCCATACACCGACAGTTTAGTCAATTAACCGCCCCTTTTTTTTCCTAATAATTGACAAACTGCCGATGTCGGAATTCGAACCCATAACCTTCCAGTTTCCAAGTAGGCATACTGCGCAGATATAACGCCTTACAACGCTCGGCCACTTTGACTGGTTACCGTATTTCATTCCTATCAGATTAAAACTGTGACCGCTAGAATGATTAAAAAAAAACTGGAATACCACTTATGTCTTTTTCACCCCAGAAATGAAGGAAAGTACGCTTGATTCTAAGAGGTAGGAAGCCTGTAGGAATATACCAAGATATCCTGATATATTCGACCTAAAATTTAAGGTTTATAAGAATGATTAATAAAATAGAAATTTGTGTAGTTTATTTTTAACCTCAATATTTAATAATGAATATACAAGTTTGTTGGTGCAATATCTAGACACCTTTAGTGTTGACCAAAGGCGTCTATTTATTGAAGTCTAAGATCGCGAGTACAATACATGCCCATAACCTAATATTGGAAGAAAGTTAGCTAAATAAAAGCAATTTTTGTATGTTTATCGAAGTTGAACTGTAATTGTGGTATAAAATTGTATGCTATATTTAAAATAATAATGTTGAATACCTAATAAAGATAGATTGTAGTACTAACTAAAGAGAACTCGAATGAAATAAGATATTTACTAGTATTTAATAGAACAACCTTCTACCTAGATAGATTTAGGTACTTAAAGTATAGATAAATTATATAAAGATGAAGTAAAGTATAAGAAGGGAAGCAACCTGCAACCCGGTTGGATTGCGATGCAGATGAGGTGTCTAAAATTGAAATACCACTTAATAACACCAAAAACACAATATAAAGTAAAATCAATGGTCAGTTTAATCCTAGATGGCTACAATGTACAAACCTCTAGTGTTTTATCTTACCTCGATCGTACAACTACTAACTTGAGAAAGCTTTTCTATAAGCTAAGTAAATTCCATATCAAAACTATTCACAAAAGCAGCATAAGCGTATACCACATCATACCACCATCAACCTACCTTTATAAATATTACTAGCTACCTTTAACATTTATAAACCTTACTTAGTAATCTAATATTGGAATAGATTACCTTCTCTTTTAAAACAATCACCTTTATAACATTCAAATAATTAAATCACCACATGACAGTACAATACTCTGCAGAGCTGAGCAAAGTACCGTCGAAATAGTATATGATGGTCCGTATTCATTCAGTCCAGTCTTGAGCAAGTGCTTAAGCTAACCTTCATGAAGATAGTCTTATTCACTGATATAGAAGTAATTCCTTGCAGTAAGAAAACAAATTTTAAAACAAGAATTTTTGACTCTCATATATAGGGAAGATCATATATATTTGGTATAAGAAAATAAGTATCTGACATCGATAGTTTTGACTTGAGAAAATTATCTTAATTAAAGATCAACTGACTCTTGATTCAAGAATCTCGGAATTCTTAAACTGAAATGATGATTTCTTTGGACCAAGATGCTAAAATTTCGGACCAAAATAAATATTTATTTAATCCAAACAAATGAAACTAATTAAAGAAGTAATGATATACTTCAGTTAAATATATTTCAGTTAAATATATATACTTCAGTTAAAGAAGCTCCATAAACTTTTTCTTCTTACGTTTTTTATTTATTTTTAATAAGAAAAATACTTTTTTTTACAAGAATTTCATTTTCTTGACTAAAGAATGACAAGAGTATTTGGCCAAGAAAGACTCTCTTAGGCCAAGACTAACGAACTCTACTTTAAAGAATTTTAAACACTGTTCAAGAATTTTAGTTTGTTCGCTCAACTAAACACATGTTTTTGGTTCGACTGCGTAGTCTTGAATGAAAACAAGGGTTTCTTTATTGAAGCAAATAAATTTTCTTGAGGAAAGAAATCCCTTCTATCAGTGTTGGTTTTAAGATATGATGAATTCATAGATATACATTAAGATCATCTTCGGTAAGACGATGGTTTCAAGCATGATCTTATTCGGTTTAAGATTAGCTTTAGTAAAACGAAGTTTGAGATAATCTTAATTTGTGTTCGTCAATTTCCGTAATAATTCTCATATATCCGTCGATCTGATTTGCTGAGAAATGTCAACAAACAGACTTCATAAGACCGTACATAAAAGTAGCGAGCTAAAAAAAATTGTTTTTGAAATAAAAAATATGACGGACAAAGGTAAAAGTAAAAATTACTCTCATGTGATAATCCTTACATTGTATACAATAAAATCCCCCAGCCGCGTCTGTCTGTCTGTTTGCGATAAACTCAAAAACTACTGCACCGATTTTCATACTGTTTTCACCAATAGAGTGGTTCTCGTGGAAGGTTTTAGTATATAATTTGTCAAGTTTTTGTATAAATTGGTCCTTATATATTATAAAAAAAGGTATAGTTGTATAATTTATTGATGTATAGGGGTATAATTTATCAGTCCTTGACGGGAGAAAATATTATGTTACTTGGTTATAAGGGCATCACAAAATTTTTGCGGGCGAAGTCGCGACGGGTAATGCTAGTAATTTATAATTACCTGAAACTAGAAAATGCATAAAATATAATAATACATATTAATAATTGAAACACTGGTGGAATAGGTAATCCGCGACGATTGACTTTAGTTCAATTCTGTTCTATTAGTGGTAATATACCAAATTTAATACTGATTTATGAAAAGTTAATTGGACGGTTAACTGACTAAACTGTTGGCGTATGGACAAGAATGAAAGTAACCGATCATCCTTGAGAAGGTTTTCTGCAAAGAAAGGAGTCGTAATGTCCTTCATTGTATTCATCTTAGGAATTCCAAGGACTGCATGTAAACAGGTGATCAACGAGTGGCCAAATGCTAAACACAGTGATCACTGGGAAAAAGTTCCGCGGTAAGAGCTCGGGAAGGTACTGCTTCAGAGTGCAACAAAGAGGCTATCTCTCGATGCACTGAGGCTGAACAGAATGCAACTACGGAGGGTTACCGGGCATTATCCTCTGCGGAAGCATCTGGCCCGTTATGGAGTCCCATTGTGTGCAGATTGTGTGGCGAGGAGGAAGAAACATCACGCCACATTATCTTTGACTGCGTACCTCTAGGTTACAGCAGATACTTATGAACCTTCAGGAAGACCTACAGCAGAACAAAAGACCTACAGCAGAAACAGGATATTCGGTGCATCTCACCCCGAATATATGAACCTTTAGGAAGACCTGATAAGCAAGCTTGTGGCTATTGCCAACATATGGGAAATTCGAGTCTCGTCAGGCTGAGGTAAAAGGGGGAGCACAATGGACCATAGGGTCGAAGTGCAATACTCTTTAGACCCTAAGAAGTATCTGTCTAACCGGACATCCTTGAGAAGGTTTTCTGCAGTTTCTTGTCACAAAATCCAGATGAGTATCGGCATAGTTCCTATCAAAGCCGACTGTACTCACACAACTTACCAATTCTCAGTCTACACACAAATTCCTTGTCCTTGTGGAGTTGGTAAAAAAGGATTTCTACTTGCCAGGCTTACATGAAACACTATTTACACGTGTACATGCAAATACAGGTTAGGTGCGGTACGGTGGGGTGGGTTGAAACGCGCGATAAAGTTGATGTAACTTAGTGAACTCTTTTCACGAATATTTACGTATTGCATTATTAGCTAGTAGCTAGCTGCTATTTGTTCGTTTATTTTCTATAAAATAGTACATTAAATCGTCTTATAACAAAGATTACTACTCGCATATTATTTGTTAGTACAAAGTTTTAAATCTCTTTTCTATTATAACTACTAAAACTATAGCATGGTATGTCTGAATGTATGTATGTATGTATGTATGTATGTATGTATGTATGTATGTATGCATGTAGGTATGTATGTATTATATAGAATATAGTCGGTTGTAGGTACAAATCACTACCAGTATAGCTCGGCAGATGAGCTATACATATCAATAATTTTCACATTTAATTTCAGAATATGAAAATACTGTTAATACTGTAATCATGTTTAAAAACGAAATTAAAATCCGACAAATATCAAGGAAGCTATAAGCTTTTAAAGATTATTATCTGTCTCTTTCTTGCAAAAATACTAAAAACGAAGTTTTACGTGTATTTTAAATGGTGAAAGTGTAATATGACGTCACATAACATATCAAGAGAGCTATCACCCTCTTTGTCTAATCGGGAATTTCAATCATTCATATCTCGCTTATTTTTAAAGTTATTTAAAAAGTAATTTTACCTTGATATTTGTCAAGTAAACATGCTTCAATTCAAGTGAAAAAAAATTTTCATGCATATTCCCTATTACGCAAATGTTTTGTGTATACAAATGGATTGATCGTCAAATATACGCGTACTGCTTGTAATACCCAGTATATGTAAATATACAAGGTATATTAGTCCCGACTTTGTAACGCTAGAAAATATTAATCCTTGACATAAATGTTTGGAATAGGTGTTCATAAAATGGTCTAATTCGGTCATGTCCGCATGTTCGCCGTCTGTCTGTCCGTGGACACGATAACTCAAGGAAGAGATAACGAGCTAAAATTTTGTGTATGTTCTAGACCAAAAAATTCAGGTCAAGTTCGTTAATAGGCAAAATCGGACCATGTTTGGAAAAAATTGGCAAAACTGCCGAAACCGTATGGGATATAACAAAAAATCTTCTTCTATTTTAAAATAAACCACTTATGTTTGAAAAATTTTTTCATAAACTCAATAGTTTTCTCATAATTTGTGCTGAAAAGTTCCTCGGAAAGCAAAAAATATGCCCATCTTTAAAACCATATAAGAATTTTTTTAAATTGTGGGACAATTCATAAATTGTTAACAATTCAAACATTGTTATATAATTCAGTATATACTGGGTATTCAAACAATTAATTCGCTTAGTTGTTACATTAGTTGTTTTTTATTGATATAAAGTTTAATTTTGTTATCAGAAAAGGGTATATCTCGGAAACTATTCGTCAAATCGTCAAACAAACTAAATTTTTGCATTTTTTAGATCTAATTTACAATAAAATCAAATTTTTTTTCAAATCGGTGATTAAAATTTTTTTGTGATTTTTCGATTTTTTCTAAGGGGTATACCTTACAAAAATCGCTGAAAATCGAAAAAAAATTTTGTTCTCGATTTGAAAAATAATCACTATATAGTATAAATTGGATCCCAAAAACATGAAAATCGTGTTCATTTGATGATTGGGTAAGTGGTTTAAGAGATATCGACAGAAATCGTATAAACGGGAACATAAAATCGTATAAATTGGGTATATCTCCAAAACTATTCACCGAATCGTTAAATCAATACCATTTATGTGTTTTGTAGGTCTGGTTTACTTTATAAATTAATTTTAAACACATCGATGACTAAAAATTTTTTGTGATTTTTTCGATTTTTTCAAGGGGTATACCTTAAAAAAATCGCTGAAAATCGAAAAACAAATTTTGTTCTCAATTTCAATAAGACTCACTATATAGGATAAATTGCATCCAAAAAACATGAAAATCGTGTTCATTTGATGATTTGGTGAGTGGTTTATGCGAAATCGTACAAAAAGGAACATCAAATTGACCGAATCAATTCCAATTGTAATTGTTAATGACGGTCAATAGCAACTGTCCAGGTAATATGTATTAAAATGATATTCTCACAACTTATATACTCAAAAACAGTTGTTTCTCATATCTCAGCTACCGGCCTAAAACTACATAAGACGACCGATAGATGATAGATACTAGATACAACTCAGGATAAATAGATAGGTAAATACGTTGATGTATAAACTATAGAGTATAGTTAGTTAGAACTATGTACTATGGACCACAAAAGTATCGTTCGTTTATCAAAATTGATTAGTTAATTTGTAGCTTATTCATTCGACTTTTGGGAAATTGTTTCGAATAAAAATTGTTACTCTATTTATAATGAACAACTTTTATTCGAAGTATTTTTTCGAAAACCGAACGAATAACGCACAAATCAATTATTAGATTTTTTTAAATGAGCGCTACTTTAGTGGCCATGTGTACTATTCTATAGCACTGTGTACTGTACTCACGATAAGTAACTAAAGTAAGATTTATTAGTTGATACTTGCTGCAAGATTTACTTGATACTAACCAGTCCAGGTGGCCGAGTGGAAACTGGGAGGTTATGGGTTCGAATCCCGACATCGACAGTTTGTCAATTATTAGGAAACAAAAAGAGTGGTTACTTGACTAAACTGTCGGCGTATGGACAAGAACGAAGTAACCGGCTATGCTTGAGAAGGTTTTCTACAGTTTCCTTCACGAACTCCTGATGAATATCGGCATAGTTCCTATCATAGTCGGCTGCAGCCGCATATCCTACAAATTCCTAGCCTATACACAAAAATTCCTTCCACTCCACTCACACCCTCACATCCTTAGGCATCACAATGGACCTTATGGTGGAAGTGTAGCACGTCTAGGGAAATCTCTACAATCTATCTCTTTCTATCTGCTTGATACTAAAACTTATATATTGGTCAAAATATTCAATACATCAGTCATCATCAGTGTAAAGATCTCTGGACCATAAATAGTACAAAGTACAATCCATATTCCCGTATACAAAGCGGGGGATCAGTTCTAGTTCAGAGATTACCTTATTGTTTCACAAACATAGGCAACTTGTAAGGCATTCATGTAATAAAATTATATATATATCTATATTTACTATTGAACAGTAATAGTGATGTTCTTATATCAAAATTTTAAAGTTGATTTGTGTCTGAATCCATTTGGTTTTGGAAAAAATTCACACTTTTATGGCCTTGTGTACTTAAAATATCACAATTAAGTGGCAAATTCAATCTTTTCATTTTTGAGTCTGAACAAATCTTACACACCCTGAACCCTACTTTGTATTGCCAAATGGAATGATAGGAGATCAGTTTAGAGGATTGTACAATTATTTTTTCGAAATATCTCAAAAACCATAATAACTCACCAAACCAAAGTCATTAATTTCGGAGAAAAATTGTAGGGTTAAATTTAATACATTTAGCCAAAACCGGTAATAAGATATCGGCCTTCAAATATTATCGGCCTTATCTGGATTAAATGGGATTCGACCTAATCTGAATAATTACGTAAATCATGAAAAAAGACAATTGAAAAAACAAAAGTTCTGTGACCGGGCATGATGTGAAAACATATCCTATACACAATGATATATACTTATAAGTATATATCATTGCCTATATACAATAGCAATGAACATTCATTTACAACGATAAATTCCCGAATTTAAAAGACGAATGCCGATGATTGCCATATGATCTCATTTCCCTCCCCATATAAAATCATACTTGTATAGTCTCGTTGTAAATGTTTTCACATCAAAAAACCTAAATTTGTGTATATTGATGATGAATGAACACAAAATGTCAATTGTCTCGGCTAAAAGGGATTCCCAATGCTTGCTGCTGAAAAAACCAGTCTTGAATATGATCTAATTTTTCCCTCTTACCGTTCCAGAAACTTCTAGCGCTCCAGAGTTCTACTGTATATCAAAAGATAAGACCCTTTTTACTTATTACTAAAAACAACTCTTTTTACTACACAATGACGTCATAACACAATGTTCTCAAATGACATTTATCAGGTTTTAAACTCCCCAATTATTGAGAGATATAAAATTTTTTTTAATAGTATACGGTTGTATATATATAAAAGGTAACGATGTGTTATTTACATAGGGGTGGGTGGTTAGGTCTAGGTAGGAAGATAGGTAGATAGGTAGCTTGATATAAGTATGTACATAAGTATTTATACATTTGAATGTATGTTTGGTTGTATAATAATCCACGAATTGTAATAGCATGGATTATATATAGTTCATAAGAATTGAATATGTATTAGATCAAGTAAGTATAATAAGTCTGCTGCTTACTCTCTGTTGAGTATCTGTTGTATCTGTAGTATCTGTATACATACTGTAGTATCTGTATACATACTATGTTGTATGTAGATATGGACAAATAGTCGGAGAGCTGGTGACAAAACTCGGCAAGATTTTTGTAATGGCCCATAGTTCAATATGATTTAGTACTATACAGGTAGTGGAACACTTGACGGCGGCACGCTTTGATATATGTAAAATAACAATACAAGTGTTTTGTAATAATTGAAAATTGGCAGTAAACTAGTTTATAGTACAAAAAAG